>JAJJWW010008770.1:0-109035 GCA_023531295.1 Papaver armeniacum | reverse complement strand
AACGCCTAACTAAGTACCAAGCGTGGTACCATCAATATCGATAATGCCGGCAACAAAACCGACGTTGTTAAGTTACAACTTTACTATGCCGGTACCTACAAAAAAACATGCAGGAATAAATGTTTTCCAAAGCTAAATTTCGGCATTCAACAGCAATTATTTCCAATGCCGGAACGGTTTACCGGCATGGTTTCATTGATCGGTTACCATGCCGGTACTGAATGAAAAACATACAGGAAAAAATTCCATCTCAAACCAAAAACCGGCATTGAAACTTAATAAACATTTGCTGAATCGGTAACCGCGTGGTACCATCAATATCGATAACGCCGACAACAAACCGCGTTGTTCATTACAACTTTACAATGCCTAAGACCTACAAAAAAACATGCAGAATAAATGTTTTCCAAAGCTAAATTCCGGCATTCAATATCAATTATTTTCAATGCCGGAATTGTGTACCGGCTTGGAACAATAGGTTACGATAATGCCGGCATCCTTGCTTCTGGCGTTGTTTTATTATGAAACACATATGCCGGAATAGGTTTCAAATTTGGTCTTCCGTTTTGGTTAACTTAGACTATGCCGGAACAATGGTCGAGCATGCCGGTACGGGTTTTCCGGCATAGTGTTTTAATGTTGTTTGGAACTAATTTTCATTCGATCATTAGGTGGTGACATATATTGATCCAACAAATGCAAAAGCCGCTTTTATCGGGATACGTCGGAATACTATAAAATCCTCCTGGTATGTGATCAAATAATACTTTTCACCTAGTATCTTGAACATTACTAATGGATTGCTAGTAATGAACCTTCAATGAATGCGAAATTGTTCTTATGTAGGGAATAACATATCGAAAGGAAGCAATCGCTTGGGCTAAAGAGACGGCTCTTAAGAAAATGTGTGTGTTGGTGAGGAATACCGAAGGTTCGAAGAGGCGTTCTGAGATGGATTGCGAGAGATGTGAGAAATACAAGGAGAAGAATAGCCACAAGAGAAAGGATTATGTATATCCAAAGAAGACTAATAGGGTATACAAGACTCGTACGAGGAAGAATAATTGCCCGTTTAAGCTTGTATTCCGTTTAAATGACATGAACAATTGGGATTGTGAGGTTTTGTGGGTCGTCATAACCACCGGGATCCAAAAGATTTTGTTGGTCACTCCTTAGTTGCGAAGCTAAAACCCGACGAGTTCGAGGATGTAAAGAGATTGACCAAAGCACTTATCAAACCGAGACAAATTCTCAAGGCTTCAAGGAAAAGGACGAGACTAACGTGTCTTCTCTACGTACAATTTATGCCGCATAAGCAACTATTAGAAGGTGGAAATGGGAAGGAGGAGCGTTATGCAAGAATTTGAGAAGATAGTTTGGGATCACAACTACACGCGTATCATTAAAAGAGGACCGATGAGAAGCCCCTTCAAATATTCATATCGCATCCTTTGCTTTCACAGTTGGCAAATACATGTTTTGGTGTTCTTTTGATGGATTGCACCTACAAGACAAACAAATACAATATGCCGTTGTTCAACATCGTGGGGCAAACCTCGGACAAGGTAACATTCACATTGGCTTGGAGTTTGATAGAGACATTTTTGTGTCTAAATTGTCCTCATTGTCTCTATTGTTAGTCTCGATTTTTGTACTAATTTTGGTGTTTTTATGTGTGTATAGGTGTTTTTGGAGAAATACACTTGTGTGGAAAAAGTTGCTCAAAAGTGTTATTTGGACCCCTAGGAGAAAAGTGATAAAGGCACCCTCATTTTGGATAAGGGCACCCCCAAGGAGCCACTCCGCTATTCGCACCCCACCGATGGTTTGGGGACACCATCTTCTTCCTTTCAAATTATGGAATTTGGCGGGAAACTTTTTGTTCTTCACTGGCAGATTTTTGTATCGTGTTTTGGGCATGATAAAGAGACTTAATCGCCGAAACTTCATGGTTCGACTTGTTAGAACATAACGAAGTGCGGTATAGGCCTTTGTTCGACCCAGATTTTGGCCGGATAATCCTAGAGAAGAAATCGAGCAGCACGTACACGAGGAGAGTCGAGGGAGTTTTTCACTGGTCTGCATGAGAATTTGAACGTGTTTTGTGACTCGAGCGAAATCAACCACAAATAGTAGGAGTGAATCTTCATACAATGAGACGCGTGAGAAGACAAGATTGGAAAGAAAATATTCAGAGAATATTTTCTTCAATACCGAGTAAATGAAAAATTTTAGGAGTAATGAGCGAAGATTATTGTCCCTGTTGGGTTATAAATAGTTGCTGGTTTATCAAAGAAGAAAAACTAGAGAGTTTGGGAGAGTTTGGAGCACAAACAGAGTGAAGATTGATCGAGTTGCGTAATTGTTTTCTGCTACACTACACTAAGAACACGAAGAACAGACGGCCAAAGACCGTCGTTCTTAAACAGTGTCAAAGACAGAACATTGAGGGTCGTAATACTGCAGAGCTTGTGACG
This sequence comes from Papaver armeniacum, assembly GCA_023531295.1. Taxonomy (NCBI): domain Eukaryota; kingdom Viridiplantae; phylum Streptophyta; class Magnoliopsida; order Ranunculales; family Papaveraceae; genus Papaver; species Papaver armeniacum. The sequence goes on along the minus strand of JAJJWW010008770.1, from coordinate 106,558 downwards.
CATATTTATTATCGTTCATTGTAATAGTGTTTTGCAACATTTATAAACGTTGCAAACACCCAGTTTTAATCATTTTCTCCCATTTCATCTTTGTAAACAATTTTTGAGCATGAATCAATACTTTGAGAAAGTTTACACAATGATGGGCTAAACCCAATCCTTGGGGCGATGGAGGAAGCTATCTTTCCAATGAAAAAGTGGTAATTCTTAATTATTTAATTTATGCAATTTTTAATCATGATTATTTGCCTAGATTGAAAATAGATTCTATGATTTTTGTTAAACAATTGTATTTTCTATTGATGGAATATGCTTAGCCTAGGTTTTTGATATCCCATGCTTTGGATTAACAGTTGTTGTTTCTAAAAAATCTACTTTTGCAATAGTTGAGAATCAAATTGAACATGTGAAATTGCATGATTGTATTTAGTATCACTTTGGAATTGGTAAATAGCGGAATCCTAGCCCCAGCCTCTCCATAATTTCCAAACAACTTTTAATTAAGTTTGTTATTTTTATTTACAAAATTTAAATCTAAAAGCACAGTCTTCACAAGTCTCAACGAACCTTTTACTACAACAACATTGAAAATAAACCATCAATTTTTGGCGCCAAGCTTGACGGACTTGTCTTTAGGCTAGAGTTTTTAGATTTTCTTTTAGGTTTTTATTTATTTGTTCTTCTTTACGTTTTTTGGGTTTTTGTTTTTTTTTCCTTTCGATTTTGGGATTTGGAGCGAAAGAAAAATTTGCCAAAGCTTTTGGTGGATACTTAAAGATTTGGAGTTAAAGACAAAGCGAAAGGAGCGAAAGAAGAAGATTTTTTATATTTTATAAAAAAAAAAAAAGAAAAAAGAAAGAGAGAGAGAGATATTTTTTTTATTTTTATTTTTTTAAGACTTTCCTTTTCTTTTGTACTTTATTTTTGGACTTTGGACTTGGACATTTGGACATTTTATTTTTAAACCCTACGGAAGGGTAGTATTAAATATAAACGTAGGTAGAGAAGGACGACGATTACGATATCGTCTCGGCCCCTCGGGTTCGTACATGACATAGAGTCGTGGCCCGAGTCGACTACAACGGTTCATCCCCCGTCTGCACGGAGGTAAGTTTGTCGAAACACTCGTGAATCCCCCGTCAGCGAGTTCTGCGTATTCCTTCGTTTGCATATATGTCGAGGACTTGAAAACGAATCGTTTTAATTTCCTAGTAAAGGGCAAGGACTGGCCATACAAGATAAGGATTCGGATTTCATCACCGTTCTCTTCTTGCCCGCCTTAGGAAAACGATACTTAACGCGAACCTAAGCTTTAAAATTTGGAATAGAACGAGACCTATAGGGTAACGAGCTTAGTAGGAAAGTCGCTCGAAAAATATTGGTTACCCTTTTAGCATACTTCAAGTTCATGAAGGTTTCGTGAAGTTGAATGCGTGATCGCGCCGCCTTGTAATAGCGGTGAGGCCTTGGGTATCAAAGCTCCACCTGAGCTTCCTCTCCTTGATTCAACTTACTTTGACTCGGATTGATCCAGAGGGTTTGCTTAAATTGTAACGAATTCCCTTTCGAACGATTAGAAGCTGGTCTAGAAACAATCTAAGTGGAGCCATCATGCTTTTTGTTTGCTAGAATTCAATTGGTTTGTTGTGGTGGAGTCATCCTTGTTTGTGATTGCATAGAGCTTCCCTTCCTTTTAGGATTTTTCTTTTTCTTTTGTTTTGTTTTTCTAGTGTATGCCCGAGGTCGTTAGAGAACGGGCTTGGAAAAGAAACACTCTAGGTCGTTTGATTAGTGACAAACCTAGTAGTTCTTCTTGTGAAGGCGGGGAACTCAAGACTCTTCTTTTGAGAGCCCCTGTTTTTAAAACTTCAATTTTGAGAATCTGTCTCTTCGTGAGGAAAGTACCCCTAGTACTTCGCCTGTGCCTAAATGGCTACTTTGAAAGATTACATGTTCCCAACTAGGACCAACCTGAGCTTCGTGTATTAAATTGCCAACCAATACGGCTAATTTCGAGATAAAACCTATTCTTCTTCAGATGATCCCTATATTATTAGGAAAAGATGATGAGAACCCTTATTTTCATATTATGGACTTTGAGGAAATTTGGGACAAATAATAAAAGACCATACTGATGAAGTCTTGAAACTTAAGATGTTTCCCTTTTCCTCGAGAGATAAAGCCAAGACCCGGTCAACAACCTACCATCTGGATCCATTGAAACATGGCAGAACCGATTGCGACTTTCTATATGAAATTATACCCTAAGCATAAACCTGCAGCCTAGGGGGAAAAAATTAGTGCTAGTGTGCAACAAGAGGGAGAGTCTCTTTATAGGTTTTTAGAGAGATTCAATGATCTCCTATCCCAGTGTCCTCACCATGGATTTGATAAGATAAAACTTGTGGAGATTATTTATAATGGTTTAGACTATTCGACTAAATCCATGGTCGAGTTTATGTGTGTGCTGATGAGTTCACAAATAAAACTGATGATGCTTTTACCTTCTTAGAACTATCATTTGAAAAATCCCAAAGGGGGAGTCTTGTGTTGAACCCCTAAAAGACTCTTGGTCAATACAAGTAGCACCAATGTGGTAGATACAAGCTTCGAGTCGATGCTAAGTTTGTCAGCTTTGTCTAGAAGGTTAGAAGCTTTGGAAATGGGTCGCCTAAAAATAGGTCCTTGACGAACCTAATAGAGCCTCTCAAGTCTCTAGTTGTGGAATAGAGCCCGATAACTCATTTTGGGAAGGTCATGTTAGTGAAGAACAAGCCAATGTCAGTTTATAACAACGCTAGGTTTGAGAACCATCGGAAGTTTGACCCCTACTCGGAGACCTACAACCCCGGTTGGAGGAACCATCCTAATTTTTCTTGGTCTAAGGGCCAATCAAGGACGGAGCCTTAGTAATTCTCACCTCCCCCGGGTTTTGGTTATACTCGGAACCCTTCGTGTCAAACCCGTTGAGAACACTTCGAGAAAAAGATCTCTACCTTAAGAAGCTTTTACTATGTTATCACCAACCACCTTAGCTTTCAACAAGAAACCAGGGCGGAACCATAAGGATAATTCCTGCACTCTTGCTAAATTAGAACTTCAAGTCGGCCAAATAGCTAAGTATTTAAGTGAGAGAGAAGAAGGTAAGTTTCCTAGTCAATCTCAACCCAACTTGGGGGTCCATCAAATATCTTTAGTTGGTGAGGAAATCATCAAACCATGTGAACTCGATAAAAACCCTTAGGAGCGGTAAAACGGTAGACAATAAGGTAGCCATGCCTAGTGGACATACTCCCACATTCTACGGCCCAAGAGGAACCCGTAGTGAGGAAACTGAAACAATCCCTAAGGAGTCCCAAGAAATTCCTGTTAGGAATACCTTTGTGCCTAGAGCCCCATATCCGTAGTTGTTATCCCCAACAAAGAAGGAGTCGACATTCAACGAGATAATGGAAACATTTAAACATGTGAACATCAATATTCCAGTTATTAGAAGCAATTAGGCGGGATGCCCGCTATGCCAAGTTCCTTAAAGATCTTTGTACACGAAAGCGTAAGCTTAATGTCCAAAAGAAAGCCTTTTTAGCTGGTCAAGTAAGTTCTATTCTTCTGAACCAAACACCTCCTAAGTATAAGGAACCTGGATGCCCCATCATATCTTGTGCGATTGGTAATCACATGGTCGATAAAACTTTATTTGACTTAGGAGCTAGTGTTAACTTACTCCGTATCATGTATACACCCAACCTAGGTCTTGGTAAGTTGAAACCCACTAAAATGACACTACAATTAGCCGATAGGTCTGTAAAAGTCCCTCGTGGTGTCATAGAGATGTTCCGATTGAGGTTGATAAGTTTATTTATCCAGTGGATTTCATTGTTCTAGACACCCAACCTATTCAAGACCCAAATGCTCAGATCCCAGTGATTCTATGTCGCCCATTTTTAGCCACAACTAACGTTGTCATCAATTGTAGGACCGGGCTTATGAACATATCCTTTGGTAATATGACCACTGAACTGAATGTATTTAATGTTACTAGACAACCTTCTGAGAATGATGACTTAGAAGAAGTGAATATGATTAGCACTTTAGTTCAGGATAACTGGCATGACACTCTCCTGAGAGATTCTTTAGATGAATTTGAGGAAACCATTCTCTTAGACCAGATGTGTGAACAATCTTTAGAAGAAGCCCTTGAGTATTTTAAAGACTCTACGGACCCAGAAATCCAGGCAATAATGTTAGGTCTTTCGAGAATAATGATGACCCTAAGTTTGGGGGTAGAGAACTAGAAGAATCTCTTGAATATTTTAAGGACTCTCAAGATCCAGAAATTCAAGCAATAGTTAGAGGTTTGTCTCGTGAGTAGTGAAAACCCTAAGTTTGGGGGTAGTGATGGTTCTTGTGATCGTCAAATATCCACAATGAGTCCCTAACTTGGGACTCGAGCTTTGTGCGTTGAGATATTACTTGAGTCTATTCGGACTCTGCAACCCGATCCTCCCGATATTGTCCAGGGAGGTAACCTGTATTAGAGACCCGTTTTTCTGATGAATCTATTTATCATGATACACATTGAAGCTCAATTATGCTACCCGTGATGAACCTAGTTGTCTTGACAGAAACCTTAGACGAGGATGTGCTCCTTCTATTCATTTTTTACGAACCGGTGCGGTTGTCTATGATATTGGTGTTAGCCCTATTTGGTCTTATGGACCCACAACTATTTCGGCTATTGGTGTATGACTTTGGAAGGTGAAGATCCTTTTTGAGGTATTTGATGTCTGGCTGATGGTAGGCTGAGAAAAGTGAATGCCTATAATGTAAACTGCAAGTGCACAGTGCCTATTGGAGGCAGGGCAAGTACAGGTCGATCCCACAGAGATTTGGGGTTGTGTAAGTTGATCTCAAGGCTTCACAAACCGATTTCTAAGAGGGTTAACACAAATGTGGATTTGTTTTGGTTGTCGATACGACAAAATGGAGTTGTAGTTTGTAATCTAAGGTGCAAAAACAAATTGTAAACAGATTGGAGAATACTAGGATGGTTGATTCCACCCTCTAATCCTATGCTAAGGCAATTCAACTCCTCATTGTGTCTTGTACCTTCCCTTGAAGGTCTCATGTGGATATTTTATTAACTACTTCTCCTTACTCACCCCCTAGTATCAATGGTCTTCTACGCCATTGATCACGGGTTCATTTGGTTCAATAGCTAATTATCAATCCTAAACAACATAACATAGCACAAATAAGAACAACATAGAAAATTGATTACTTCACATAACACTAGGGGTTTCATCTACACCCTAGCAAGGAAAATTAGAACATCACAAGCATAAGTAAAGCACAAATTAAAATCTAGTTTGGTGCACTGGCTAATCCAGGCATAACCTTTACATCACTCCTCATCCCTATTTATACCAAGTTCCCTTTCAACACTCCACCGGGAAATTAAATGCAAACCCACTCACCATCACCGTTGAATTGGTTGTCCCCCTCTGTTAATTCCTCTAACTCCATTAAATTGATTGTTGGGAAACCCTAGCTCTAACTATCTCAAACCTAGCTTCTAGGGTTATGGGAGAAGCTATGAAGGAGATAGCTAGACCTAGAGAGGTGGTGAAGGCGCCGCTGGTGCGGCTGTGGTGGCTGTGGTTGTCGGGAGAAGGAAATGGTGGCGATGGTGTTGGATCTGCACTGGTCGGGGAAGAAGAGAGATGGGGGTTCTGGTTTTGTCGGGGAAGAGAGAAAAGAGAAATGAGGGAGGTAGGAGGTGTTTAGTTCGATGGGTGAAGGTGTAGGTGGTCTGTGGTGTTGGGCGGATTCGATGAGGGTTGATGTGCGGGATGGATCGAGCGTTGGATGCGGATGGGTCAGATCTCACGGCTCAGGATGAGACGGGCTTTGGACTCGGGTTATGAGCTGGGCCTTGGATTGCTCAAGCACATGTCTTGTAAATGGGTTGCTTCTTGTTGGGTTGCAACTGATGCGCACACGGTCGTGGCTTTACATCGCTCCATAGACGCTCGTCTCCAATTTTCGCTCTTTTGGCTCCTTAATTTCTCCGAGCTTTATTTACTACCTAAAAACACAAAATTAATTAGTACAAGTATTTATTCTTAAAAAAGAGAAAATACGAATTTGGGATAATATCCGATTTCTAAGCACAAAAGATGGGTTAAATGCCAATAAAAAGATGTAAATATGCAATATTTGGCACTCATCAAATACCCCCAAACCTGAATTTTACTTGTCCTCAAGTGAAACCGAAATTAAGAAATCCTAACTATACCACTGTCGCTGGTCTCTCGAATGCATTTAGCGTATGCACTAAGCCTTTAAACCCTAGGTGTCCCTAGTGGACGAGTTGTAGTCTCGTGAGGGTTTACTGAGGTGTACCCACAAAACCTTCTCCATTTTTAGAGCGTAAAAGAGTCTCAAGCATTCAAGGAGCTATGAGGACATAGAGTTTCGCATGCTAGTAACACGAAATTAGAACTACCAAAGAACGCATTCTCATCCTTAAGAGTTGAGCGAGAAGTAACCATACCATATGAAAGAATTCGGGTTCGAGAGTGATCACAAGCCTCACTTCGCCTCACCAATAGGGTTTTATGATAATTGCACTCAAAAAGACCGCTTTTAGTCTCTCATGTGTGCAGGCAGAATAAAGAGAGAAATCCCGCACACGTTGAAGGTGAGAAGGATAACCTTCCGAAATAATTTCTCGAGACTCCACGAGTTGTGGACAAAAGAATCTTTTTCTCTCGATGATCTCTAAGAAAGGAAATCAACCATTAGCAAGGATGGGAGTACTCACTTACCTTCTCACCCGATCGGCAATTACCACCACTCTCTCAAAGATTCATGAAACGTCTTCAATCTTCGGTCTTCAATTGTTGATGATGAACTTCTGAACTTCACAAAAACTTGACAATTTGTAACCTTTCTATTCATTTTTTTTTTTTTTTTTTTTTAACATCAAATGAAAATAACAATAAAAACAATGAAACTACTAACTTTATGGATGAAGGACTTTATCACAACTTGTATTGTCTTGATTTCATAAACTTCACTAATTCTCATCTTATTTCCTTTGAATTGTTGCATGTAAACCTTGGACTATTTCAACTTTTCTTCAAATATTCCTTGATGTTGCTCCGCTTCTTTGATGATGATGTGTTTCTATGGATCTATTGATGTTGTTGAGAAGGAGAGAGTGATGCTAACTGCAAAATCGAACTACAAGAAGGAGTTTTCATCTTTAAACGTCACCCTCATGATTGACAAAATTAGCACTCAAGAGATCAAAAATAGTGTTTGAAAGTGGTGCGAAGTTGGGTAGCTCACCATTCCTACCCTAATTGACGTACGGTGACACACACTCTAACAGATTTTAGAAAGTCACAAAATCGAAGGCCTGTGCCTCGCTTGATGTAAAAATGGGTAGTCTCCACTATGGGTGATCACAATTCTACTACCGAATATCTATACATCACCTAATTCGCCCCTCCCCGGCATGGTTAAATCCAACTTTAACGCTCTAATCAACTAAGAAACCCGATTGTGTTCTCCAAGATTTCCAAGTTCGGTTATTTCGGTCAGACTCTCTATGTAAACATAGCTAGAAGCATGCTAGTGACTCTAAGATCTCTAAAAGTTGGAGGTTTTATGCAAGTATTTACAAAGAGTTTTGAATTTTTGAAATTATTATTATTATTATTATTTTATTTTTTTTTATTTTTTTTTTGCAATAAAAGACTAAAAACTCTATATGCAAAACACACCCCAAACCTAAATCAAACATTGTCCTCAATGTGTCAACAGATGATAAGAATTTAAATATTCACATACCATGAGAACTATGCCGATAAGAGAAAAGGGAAGAGATTACCTGGTATGTTGGCGAGCAAGGTTAGAGCTTCATTAATCAAGGCTAGAATCCAACATTCTCAGCCGAGATCATATTGATTAGCACAATATATACAAAAGAAGACTCAACCGATTCAAGATAGAAGATTTAACAAGACCTACTGGATTATATACAAGAAAAATTTACCATACACCAACAATCTAAAGAGTTGAGGATCAACCCAAAAGATGATATGCAGAAACATGAATAGCCTTACACAAATATAACATGAGAGTGCAAGTAAGATTGCATATGTGAACGATTTTCCCCAAACCTAAACTTGTCAACAGATGTGTTTTTGAGCACAAAATCTTGCATTTTAAAGGTACATCATGCACAAGGTCTAATTCAAAATGAGTTTTGTTAAGAATAGGCAAGATATACACATTCCAACTGTGGCTCCTTAAAGGTGTTATACTTTGATGCAAAAATAGTCCAAGAGGACTTGGGAAGCACAAAGCTCTGTGCCTAGATTAGGAACTCTCGAATAGTTGGTTTAGGTGCAAGACCCTCGATTGTGACATAAGCGGCAGTTGGGCATGTCTAAGTTGTTCACATGTGTGAGATCAAGAGTACCATTATCACTTACATCAATATCCCCAAGTCATTTGCAAGTGCTTTAACATGCTCATGTTCACAAAACATTTCGACAAGCCTCGGTCCATAATCATCATCTACAACTTCGCCATGCATAGGGATATCACAAGAAACTTCACACCTGACCTAGGCCGAGAATTGACATACACATCAATTATATCTACATGCATTGAATCATCTCGATCAACAGATAATTCAAATATCCCTAGGTCCGATGCAAGTTGAATAGCATGCTCACTTTCACCCAGTAACAAATTGTTCAAACCCTAATTCATAGTTAACATCGCATGCATCTGCAGATTTAAAGAAGCCTCATTCATGAAAGTGGAGCAAAGCCTAATGTATCCGAGTCCACAAAGCTCCACAATATGTTCAAACATAATCATGTTCTTCAAGCATAACATAATCATCATCATCATCATCATCATCATCATCATCATCATGCATTTCCTATTCAAAATTGTAGCATGTCTAGTGTACTCATTTACCTCTAGATTAGGTTCATTTTCAACATTAGTAGCTTGACTATGAGCATAAAAACTAGTTTCGAAATTTAATTTATCAGGACTGACAAGCATTTCATTTTGAAGATTCTCCCTTTCTACATTTTGTAAATGAATCAGATTCATCCCTAATATCATGTAAAGCTGTTCAATAGAAGGGGAGTCTTCAATGGTGGGTATCCTTGTTTCATATGAATATTCATTACATGGTTGTGCACAAGGTTCACTACTAAAGGGAAATTCAGACATGTTGCTATATGGATGATCATGCAACGCTTGTAATTCAAACCTATCATTTTTTTCTCTATGAGTTTGATATTCTCCATTATCGACTGCATATAAGGGTTCATTGGAGGACAGCCTTGTTCAACCTCCCATGGCGGTTGATGATACATGTGCGCATAATGATTAGGGTATGTGTATTCAAGTTCGGGCCCCGAGAAGGTTCATAATACTCCCTAAAAATCATTGACATCATGGTCTCAAGTGGGGGTTCATATTGTGAAGCATGCCCATAAGCAAGCTTCCTCTAATTGACCTATGTGATGATTTTTCATCCCTAATGCCATCCCAAAATCCTATCATGCCAGCAATCGATTTGGCCACAAAACAAAACAACATTAGCCTAACATACATGCCATACACTATACAACACCAAAAATGAGCAACAAGTGCACAAGCTAGGCCATGATGAAGCTTAGAGAATAGACAGTGATTCAGGATTCATGGTCATTCAAGTGCAGCACAACTAACAACATTTCAAATAACTAATGTATACTCAAATGTCACAGACTATGACTTTGCACACACATTACGTATCTTGGTCTGGCTGCAACAAATGCAAAGATGCACATAGCGTATGAACAATTTTAGCACTTTCACAAATGACTTAACATACACGTGGTGTCAATCGTTCAGTTGACCTCAATTTTCAGAGATCATGCACAGATATGCAGATATTATCATGGGTGTTGTGATCACAACAACTATTTCAGAGCCAAGCACTCATGGCAGTTAGCCAAGGCAGAGCAACAATCAACATATATGTCTATAATATCAGGAATGAGCAATGGATCCAAGAGTTGCAGGGTTTGAATTCAAAGACTATCACGTGGGAATGAGCAATGTTTAGTCACAAATGAGATCAGCAAAGACTACTCGAGATACAAAAGTTCAAAGACTCTCACAACACACTTGACATGGTACATAGTATCAACAATTTAGTTGACGGGGTATGAAGTTGATTGATGTCAACAAAGGTCGTCGATGCCTAATTTTCCCAGATTTATGCACAAAAATTGCAGGCGAATCTGTTCAAATCTTATGCCTACAAAAATGGGTCACACGGATGACCTAGCATTCAACACCGGGGTATTCACACGATGTGGCAACATGTTTTGTCAACGAATCAGAGCATGCTATGGTACATAGCCTGATGGTGTCAACTCACTCGGCCTGATGTCAACTTGGCTATCAAAGAACTTTGGCTATCCAAGTTGCAGCTCAAACTCAACAAACTACAGGGGTCGGAGTTAGGCACGTGTCTTTATTAAAGCCAAGATTTCACAAAGGAAAGATGGCTAGTTCACCAATTTCAATGCACGTAACACACAAAAGAAAGTTTTTCAAGTGTCACGTAATCATGCACATATTCCGATATTGCAGGTTGAGCAATACTGACAAAGTAAGTGGCTTATCATGCAAAGGTACTGTGGCGATGGTTTATCGGGTGAATAAGGCTTAGCATTTTGCACTGAGGTTAGCATGCATTCATTCAAACTGTCAACAGTTCAAATTGATGCATACACATGGAGATGACAATCTCAAAAGGGAAGAATCGTGTCTCAAAGGTCACAGGATTATGCTAATACAGATCTCCTAGTTCAGTGAGCATACATGGTATTCATTTCACTAAGCCATCACAGGATTATGTTTGTGCATATCAGGGTGAACCAACATCAGTGAGAATCATTCCACATTCACGACAACTATTCAGGGCAGAAATTGAGTTTGAGAGCAGACGATATCCAAAGATAAAACTGGGTTTAGGCACTCCACAAATTGTGTTCTGCTCCTTTATCCTTCCTTGTCTTGGCTTTCACAACAGCTTTGCAGGTACCTGTGAGCTCAAAGGAGGGTTTTAGTTCTCATGAGTGGGAAGGTAAAGCAAAGACAGGAAGTACCAGTATTGATCTTAAACAACTGAGAAGATTCTACAGCATGAAAGGGTGATATGAATGGTTATTTGGAATGACTGGGATTAAGAGTTACAACTAACACTAAGATGCAGGTTACTATAAATTGTGAAAGCTACAAACCAAAAGGCTAACAGATTTACAACCTGAGATATGATATGAGACAATGATGCAGTTATTCTAACTGAAACCAGATGCAGTTTTCATGCAAGTGAAAGAGAATTTAAAAGTATAGCTACAACTACAGATGATGAGAACAACAAGCTTGAAATGGTACCAGCTACACTAAGTTACACTACAAAAGTAACTAAAATGGATTAAGCTATTGATGCAACATGTTATGAGATGATTACACTAAGTTACTCTACAGGGCAATGATACAGAGATGCAGAGCTTAACAAAAAGAACTGAAATAATGTAGTTCAAGTAACACCCACTACTACATAAGATTCAGCTATCACAGATAATGGTTTTAGCAATTAATCACAGGGATGTTACAATGCAGCTGAGTGGTGACAGATCAAGCCGTGCAGACTTGAGTTCAAGCTAGGCTAGATATCAATGAAATGGTAGGTAATGCAATGAATGAGATTATGATTCTACACTAAGAGAATGTAGATATGCAGATATGCAATTAAGATAAGTTAACTAAAATGCAATGATAGAATTAACAATATGCAATAGAAGATGCAGAAATGGAAAAATTACAGCTAAGTTATACTAATAATGACTAAAGACAATAATTCAAAGCATATATATACAAGGGTGAACTGAAAATCAGTAAAGTAAGCCAATAATCAACACAGCAACACTACCAAATCCCCGGCAACGGCGCCAAAAACTTGGTAGGCTGAGAAAAGTGAATGCCTATAATGTAAACTGCAAGTGCACAGTGCCTATTGGAGGCAGGGCAAATACAGGTCGATCCCACAGAGATTTGGGGTTGTGTAAGTTGATCTCAAGGCTTCACTAACTGATTTCTAAGAGGGTTAACACAAATGTGGATTTGTTTTGGTTGTCGATACGACAAAATGGAGTTGTAGCTGTAATCTAAGGTGCAAAAACAAATTGTAAACAGATTGGAGAATACTAGGATGGTTGATTCCACCCTCTAATCCTATGCTAAGGCAATTCAACTCCTCATTGTGTCTTGTACCTTCCCTTGAAGGTCTCAGGTGGATATTTGATTAACTACTTCTCCTTACTTACCCCTAGTATCAATGGTCTTCTTAAAGTACCATTGATCACAGGTTCATTTAGTTCAATAGCTAATTATCAATCCTAAAACAACATAGCACAGCAAGAAGAACAACATAGAAAATTGATTACTTCACATAACACTAGGGGTTTCATCTACACCCTAGCAAGGAAAATTAGAACATCACAAGCATAAGTAAAGCACAAATTAAAATCTAGTTTGGTGCACTGGCTAATCCAGGCATACCCTTTACATACACTCCTCAACCCTATTTATACCAAGTTCCCTTTCAACACTCCAATTCGGAAATTAAATGCAAACCCACTCACCATCACTGCTTGAATTGGTTGTCCCCTCTGTTAATTCATCTCTGCAACTCCATTAAATTGATTGTTGGGGAAACCCTAGCTCTAACTATCTCAAACCTAGCTTCTATGGGTTATGGGAGAAGCTATGAAGGAGATAGCTAGACCTAGAGAGGTGGTGAAGGCGGTCAGTGCGTGCGGCTGTGGTGGTCATGGGTTGTCGGGAGAAGGAAATGGTGGCGATGGTGTTGGCTCTGCACTGGTCGGGGAAGAAGAGATATGGGGGTTCTGGTTTTGTCGGGGAAGAGAGAAAAGAGAAATGAGGGAGGGAGGAGGTGTTTGGTTCGATGGGTGAAGGTGTAGGTGGTTGTGGTGTTGGGCGGATGCAGCGAGGGTTGATGTGCGGGATGGAGCGAGCGTTGGATGCGGATGGGTCAGATCTCACGGCTCAGGATGAGACGGGATTTGGACTCGGGTTATGGCTGGGCCTTGGATTTCTCAAGCACATGTCTTGTAAATGGGTTGCTTCTTGTTGGGTTGCAACTGATGCGCACGCGAGATGTGGCTTTCTGCTCCATAGACGCTCGTCTCCAATTTTCTGCTCTTTTGGCTCCTTAATTTCTCCGAGCTTTATTTACTACCTAAAAACATAAAATTAATTAGTACAAGTATTTATTCTTGAAAATAGAGAAAATATAGAATCTGGGATAATATCTGATTTCTAAGCACAAAAGATGGGTTAAATGCCAATAAAAAGATGTAGAAATGTGCAATATTTGGCACTCATCAGCTGAAGACTTTAAACTTAGCACTCCTTGGGAGGTACCCCTTGCTCATGCAACACGGTAATATTTTTCCTCATTTCCTTCTAGTGGTAACGGTTTCTCCTTGTTCATGTTTTTAATTTCATCTTTTGAACATTGAGGACAATGTTAGATTTAAGTTTGGGGGTATGGGAGAAACTTTTTAGTTGCAATAAATAAACTCCAGAGACTAGAAATTTATGCTTATTAAGGTTGGCACTAACTAATCTAAGTGGATGGGAACATCTTGGTTGTAGGAGTTGAGGAACCAATCTGATTAGATGGAAACATCTAAAGAGTCTATTCATAAAAGCACAGAGCTCAAGGCATTCCGCACATGCCACACACGCCACTAACAGCTCTGGCATTGCCACTTGCACTCAAGGTGCAACCCGCAACAAAGGCATTCCGCACATGCCATTGGCACATGCCACACGTGTGCCCCTAGCAGCGTCATTTGCACTCAAGGTGCAACCAACACTCGAGACATCAACACAAACTGGGGGATGCTTTCCAGGGTCTTGGTTTGGCGGTCACAGCTTGCAGCGTACACTACGCTCACATTATGAAAGCGTGAATAGGAATAAAGCGGTCAAATAAATGAGGAAATAATGGTGAAAACGTTTTCACCCATAAACACCTTGCGGTTACCACCTCCTCCCATTATTTCACCCTTTACTCTCTTCCTTCATGAGGCCAGGGTACGTTTCAATCTCGACTTGTATAAATAGGTCTTACCTATTTCCACCAGACAACAAGTCTCGGTCGGAGAAAAATACAACACTCTCGAGAAAGGCAACTTTGCAAGCTCTCCAAAAGCTTTCATCTCTTGCAAGCTTCCTAAGCTTTCACTTTCGAGATACAAGTCGAGACACTACTCTCCTGCACTATTCTCGGGGTCTCAACACCTTTCTTTGCTTCCCTCCCCAAATCAACCCTTCTCCTCCACTTTGTGACCGAAGCAAGTCCGAAACTACCATTTCTTGGTTTAGGCCTGACTTGTACGATTGATCTCTCGAATCTATAAAGTGCTCACGTGCAGCACATTTGTTTAGGGTTTAAACCAGTTTCTCACTCACCTACCGAATTTACCAAAATCGGCGGAAACGATTTTCACCTATAAACACCTGGGTACCCAAATAGTCTTCCTCTGGTTGTGGTTGGTAAAATCCATCGTTTTCATCTTGAGATTGGCTTTGGGGAAGAATACATTCACCATCTAAGAAATAATTCATCACTTGAATAGTCTAGCTTAGTGAACTAAAAAAAAAAAAAAAAATTTCATGTTTTTCTTCTTCATCTTCTCTAACTTTACTCTCTCAATAATTTTACTTCTTTTTTAAAAATCTGATTTTTTAATCTCAAATCTTTATTCAAAATCATTTCACTAATCACACTAACTAATATTAACACAACTAATTATTACCCAAAAATAATCAGAGGGTAATTTAGGTATTATAATAAATATCTAGATAAGGGGTGACCTAGATTTCCTTCTAATATCATACCCAAAATAAAAGAATGGTCCCAAAAAAAGGCTGGTCCCCAAAAAAAAAATGGTTCCACTTTAATATAGCGGCATTACACAGCCCATATAGCGGCATTACACAGCCCAAATAGGTGACAGTCGAAAATATCGAGGATGACATAAATAAATTGCGCAAAAGCAAACAAGAAAAGAAAGACAAAAACAACGAGCAAACAAAATACTACGACAATAAACGAGATGCTTATTAGAGCATGGTTTTATATATTGTAGTAGTTTATCTAGCAGACACCATTAGTCTTCCTGGCCTTGACGAACTTCTTCCAAGCATCGGTAATTTCTCTCTGGGTTTCCAGTTCAGTCTTCTTCACTACAGTAACATTGACATCGTTTTCTTTTTTCTCCTCGGTAACTAATATTTTTGAAGTAACTCTAGCTGTGAGTGCATCAAGCTCATGCATTACCTTTTCGATGTCACTCACTAAACGTTCAGCAAGGGTACGGGAAAAATCTTCACGTATGACAACACGTAGAACCGTTACGTGTTGCGCATTAGGTGGCATGGTGTAAGCTGGAACAATCCATCCAAACCGTCTTAAGCTGTCAGATATTTCAAACTCGTTATGCTGAGTATTGTCCTTGAGAGAGAAAGCTACCAAGGGAACACCGATGTCTTTGGATATTATGTTGAAGCGGCCAGTTTTCTCAAGTCCTTCTTTGAGAACTAGCGCATTCTCGCTGCAGTTCTCCATAATGTTCCGATAGCCCTAATCGTGAACAACACACAAAAACATTATTAATAATTTATACTACCATCTGTGGAGGTCATAGAGGATGATCCTCCCTTGTGCTTGAAAAGTGTGCCGTAAGAAGGAACAAAATTCAAATGTAAAGAAATTCTCAAGCATTTTACAAACCTCATAACCCAGACGGATCAGTTGGTAGTACTGAGCAATAATTTGGCTGGATCCTGCATTTGACGAAAACAAGAAACATTATAGGAGCCCAAGGTTGAATAAATTCAGACCATGTGATCTAAATATACCTTTGGAGAAATTGAGAGTGAAAGTAGGTTGATCAGCTCCCAAGTAGTTGATATGAAAAATGAGTTCTTCAGGTAAGTCTTCTTTGGTCCTCCAGATAACCCAACCTACACCGGCATAAACAAGACCGTATTTGTGTCCACTAACATTTATACTCTTCACCAATGGCAATCGAAAATCCCATTCCAATTCTGGGTAGATGAACGGTGCAATAAATCCACCACTTGCCGCATCTACATGGATCGGGGTGTCCCATCTATTCAATATTAACAAACAAAACTAACATGAGTCTCGTTCTAAATTTAGTTTCGTCGAGCTATAAAATCAGATATACCAAACCAGACACCACATAAAGAAACAAAAGACGATGTACCCAGTCTCCTTGTTCTTCTCGACCAAGAGATCGTTCAAGAGCTTAACGTCTTCAAATTCTCCATTCAGAGTTGAACCAAGAATAGCAGCAACACATATGGTATTTTCGTCCACCATTTCAACAGCTTTTGCTGGATCCATCACGTAATATCCCTCGCTCAGTTTCACTTCTTTGAGTTCAACCTCAAAATACCTTGCAAATTTCTCCCAACAAACCTACATAAGATGTATGCACCATATCCTTATCAGAGAAACTTATGTCATCATAATCATCTGACTAATTCACAAGATAATAACACCTCCCGTTGATTCTCTCATTTAGTTCTGTACTAAGTGCACCATAACCAATAAATGAGTCAGGGAACTAAAGTCCATGATGAACAATGCTGCAGTGTAACTAGTGAAAAACAAAAAGAAATAAAGTGCATGTATAGGTAATAGGGTCATGGATCAGTTACTCAGAAATGGAGTTTGAGACCAGTACAATACGATACCTGAACGTTTGCCCCAGTGACAATGTTAGGTTTGTCGCAAGGCTTACCCTCAGCCCTCATCTTGTTTTGCCACCTACGTTTAAATGCTAATCCAGCAAGCATGATAGCCTCAGATGATCCAACCGTACCAACTCCTACAGCAGCCTCTGCTTCCTCAAGTGGGGCATTAAAGAGACGTGCGATCATATTCACACATCGGTTCTGCATAAATGTGGCAATATTACAAGAATTAATACAAGAAAAATCAAACGCACATTTTTTTATGAATAGCTTATTAAATCTTACTGGCTTTGTGGCCTTGGACTTTGAGAGCCCAAAGACAATTGTAGTGGAAGATCGAAGCAAGAGAGGTAAAATGAAAACCATATTCGTCTGGTGATTAGACGTTTCAGGCATCTATCAATTGTCAAGGTTTCGCATTAATACCAAGTCCTCCGTTCTAGTTTATGGTGAACATACGCAAAGCGTTAAGCACCAACGCTGTTTGTATGCCAGTTTATGAAAAAGATAACTTAATTTCTAAACTGCGTTGAATTTTTTTTTTTTTTTTTTTTGCTGAGAAAGACACTAATCCAAAACTGAAAAGACCGTTACAAACTTCATTTACCGTCCCTCAGGCAGACTTTGAAACCCATTAGGCAGGGACGCAGGGTTAGAACTCCACCAAAATTCTGCCTAAATGATCAGTAGATGGGGCCTCGAGATAAACTTTTTTTTTTTCTTCTTTCAATTTTTGCAAACAAAAAGTCTTCAGTTCTAAGAAGCTGAAAAACCGTCACACACAATGCACTCGGCACGTATCCCAAGAAGCTGGGCTCACTGGGACCCAAAAAAATTTTAAAATTTTTTTAAAAAAAAAAAAAACTCATTTTAACATAGTTTTTTTCTCGGACCACCGTTTTGCAAATGGAATTCAAAAAAAAAAGTTTTCGAATTGCCTGTTTGTTGGAATAGAATGAATTGGTCGATTTTAACATCCACAAAGTTTTTTTTTTGGGTTCAGTAAAGAGAACCACCGTTTTGCAAATGGAATTCAGGAAGTCCCACTGAAGGGCCGGAGTTTTCGAATTGCAGGATTTAGCAAGTTTGTTGGAATACAATCACCAAACACAAAGAATGAATTGGTCCTATGTGACTCTTTAGCACATGCAATACTTTAGCCTATAAATTACGTCAAAAACTATCTTTTCAAAAAGTTTCAGTCTCCAGCCGTGATGTGGGACCTGAAAGATGTAATAATGGAGTAATGGAGAAAATATGTGATGGTAGTGGGGAAAAAATTAAAGGTGAATGTATATTTATATGGTCAATGGATGGGTCTGGCTGCTCAAAACTCACTTTATCTCAGTTCGTATAGAGCTGACCCCACAACCAGGTACAGCTCCATGTGAGATGTTTTTCTACTCTTTCATTATTGTCTTTGTTTAGTGTGGTCCAACATCATACGACATATGAGGAATGTTCATTAGGGCTATTGTACAAATTATTTGGTTTTATTTTTATTTATTTATTTTGCTCATGGCGAGAGTCTTCGGACTAACATTTACAACTCATGTACCAAAGTGTTAACAAGAAAAAACAGAAAACTTCATGGGTATTTGTGTGCATTAAGAAAAACTAAAAAGATCAAAATCGCTGGTGTTTTCATGAGTATAATGCATGATTCCAAGCACTTTATTACCGCAAGTCTAAAAAGGAACGGGTGATGCTGCCGGAAGTGATACACATCCCGCGGGCTCAATCCCGCAAGTTATACCCCAATAGAGAGAGAGGGGTTGGTCCGCTTATGACCCGACGGATTTGCAGGGGTGAGTTTAGTGTGGGTCCACCCCCTTGTGTCTTGCGGTACAACCCGCGGGATTGAGCCCGCGGGATGTAAATCATTTTTGGTGATGCTGCCGCAGTGACCTAGTCCTCTATCTCAGTATAATCACCATCACAAGTTGATTTTTCCATCGTAAAAAACAAAATTTGTTACAAGTTGAAAATTTCTTTCTATCCGCATTTATTTTTCAGTCTCACCCGTGTCTTTAAAAAGAAATTATACAATGACCACAAATTTTTTCTTGTAAAAACATGTATATTGTATGCTCGCAATAAGTCGTGGAGGATGAGTTAGACTAAGTCCTATGGGCTAGATTGAACTGCTGATTAGATGTTAAGTGTTGCAACTAAAAAAAAAAAGTGTGCCCTATTTGTTAACACTAATTCTCTCTCCTAGCATGTGCTCGCAGTTGAACTAGCAGCGAGATTGAAGCGTTGAATGGTCCAGCGCTAAAAAAGTCACCTTTTCGTTGAATGGTTCAGCGTTGGGAGATTTATTTTTTTGATCGGGATTTTAATTTGAGATTTAAAGTTACCGAACCAAACAAATTGAGTAGTGGTCCCAGCTGACGTGGGATGCTAATCTAGCTGCTAGATTAATACTCCCATAGGACTTAGGAGGTAGTCCTAGCTGACGTGGACTACTAATCTAGTCGCTAGATTAGCACCCATGGTAAATTCTGTTCTTGCAACTTGTACGAAGGAATGATCTAGACTCACTGTCGCTGCTAAAGTCACTGGCTATTATTCCACTGGGCACTAAAGCATAATTAAGAATAGGCTAGTTCCAATTGCAGCCACAACTGGTACATCAACAATATGAGATTCCTCAGGGTTTTAAATAATCAACTACCTACACCAGTTATACCGGATCAAATAATCGTTATTGAGAACGATTGAAAATAACATAAACTAAAAAAAATTAATGATAATAAAATCCTTCCGTTTTCTTTTATAAGAAAAATCAAGATTCTTCGGAAAAAAATTTGTTTATTTTTGGTAGGGTTATTTGGATCCTGTTTCACAGGGAGTTGGTAGTTGACAAAATCAAACTTGATTTTCCCATTCAAAAAAGGCGGAGAAAACAGGCAGAGATCTGAACCGAGTGAAGCCCAGAATGGCGGGTAATGACATATCTCACCTTTAAACAGTTTTGATGCGCATACTCTTGTGCATGTTACTAATTCTAGTAGTTGGGTTCTGATCGAGTTTTCGAGATCAAGAGGTCTTTTTTAAAGAGGATACGAAATTGTCGTGCGTGTCGTGGCCTTACTATATATAAATTATATACGAGAATAATTATTTAATTAAGTCGAAAAAAGTACTAGTGTTAATGGAAATGATACCTGCAATTCAGTAGTAACAGGGTATTCATCCATGTCAACGTAATTCTTGTTAATAGAAGCCATCATGAGTTTATCACATTCAGGTTCCATCCAAGTGGTTACGAAGGAAGCAAGATTCAATCTTGGATTACCATCTAACATCAGCTCATCGTTAATGATCTGATATGCTGCTTCTTTAGGGATGGAATCCTCCCCCATCTTAAATCTAATAGTAACACAAACAAACACAACAAAACAAATTAGATTAGTTATAATTTGATTAATTATGAAAGAGATAAATCTGATTAAAAGATCGGTTGTTGTTATGTTTGTTAATTGTACCTGGGAAGGATAGTACGAACATAGCGAGATGCAAAAGTTGAGTGAACCGAAGCATCGGAATGAGATTCTGCTTTGGATAGAACCATCTTTAAGAAGTTTTTGAGATTTGGAGAGGATTTGGAGAAGAAGGAAAATGTACAGAGAATTAACAATAAACCAATGCTGTCTTTATATAGGGACAGAAGAAAAAAGAACGAGGAAAGAAGTACACAAAAGTCGGAATATGACTTTTCCGATAATAACAGAATAATAAAAGTTTAATAACGCGTTTTGGCAACGCATATTACATGAAAGCACAAGAAACATTGAGTCCATCTATGTGCACAAGAAACTATTCGGTTGACATTCCTGATTGCCTATTTACTTGTACATCTTTAACCAAATTCGAATTGACAGTGAATGGTAGGCATAATTATGGGGAGATATTTTTACCTGATGATATAGATTTACCTAGGCTCAAATGTCTGAAACTTGAGGGACTTGGATTTAAAGATGCAGAATTAACTGATGAGTTCTTCTTGAACTGTCCTAACCTTGAATCGTTGACAATAGTAGATACTTGTAAATATGGTATAAATTAAATGGGTAAACCCTTGAATTACACCAAAGAGGAAGGAATAACTCCGATCCAACAAGTAGTACAATACTAATTTTTATACGAAAAGGCTTAATCTCTCCTTCTTAAGAGATGGGTATTTATAACCCTCCTAAATCTCCCTTGAGTTCCCGGATATCGTACACGTACACCATCTTGACTTCTTTCTCACTCGACATCTCGAGTCCGTACAAAATGTCCTTGATATCCCTTCCACTATGGAACGCCTCTACTTCGGATCGGGCTACTCTGCGTTGGGGCCCACTTACCATTGGCACTCTTCCCTTCAAATTAATGGGCCCGCCTTTCCCTTCCAATATTTATCCATACTTTGTGACCGGTGTAGGGTCTTGGGTAAGTTCCTACACACTCCCATCATTTCTTCATTACATTTCTATGTTTCCGCCACAAGTCGTAGGGTCTTGGGTAAGTCCCTACGCTCCTATCGCTTCTTCCTCTCATGCTCGTTGCATCTTCATGTTTTGTCACAAGGTGTAGGGTCTTGGGGTAAGTCCCTACATTCTCATCACTTTCTTCTCACGCGCACTTGCGTCTCCACGATTTGCCATGAGGTGTAGGGTCTTGGGGCAAGTCCCTACACTCTCATCACTTCTTCCTTCCGTGCACACCGCATCTCACGATTTGTCACAAGATGTAGGGTCTTGGGAGTGCTCTTACATCTTGTTAAGGTGTAGGGTCTTGGAATATGTCCCTACATCCCCATCACCTCTTCTTCCCATATTCATTATATCTCCATGTTTATGTAGGGTCTTGGGGTAGGCTCTTACATCTTGTTAAGGTGTAGGGCCTTGGAGTATGTCCCTACATCCCCATCACCTTTTCTTCCCATGTTCATTACATCTCTACGTTTGTGTAGGGCCTTAGTGTACGTCTTTACGCTTGGTTGCTTCTCCCCACTCATGCACTTTATATTTTCGGGTATCTACATTAAGTCCCCCGACCGATTTTACGTGTCCAAGGTAAACGGCAAATATATACTTCACAAGTCATGATATTCTTCTTTACTCCGTTATCAATTTATGCAGTACGCATCACCTCCATCTTCTAGCTATGGTAGTACTCCATGCTTTACCCGTGGCTCTTGCTCAGATACGTAAGACATACGAGATGCATCTTCACTCTATCACTTTCCATACCTTGCCCATACTAATCACCCGTACAAAGGGGTCATTTCAACCTCTCCTCATGACTGTCATCTCTTATCTTTCCGCATGCCTTCACTTCTCCTTGCTTCAAGTACTATCCTCATCAACCTCGCTATTTCTTTGTCAATAACCGACAACATCTACTCCGCCTCTCCATGGACATCATCGATTTCACATCAATCACACATCCCATGATGCTTACTCACCTTACTCCCGGGCATGGGCTGCTCTCGCGCGCAGCGCAAATCGCTCGTGAGGATCCAACATGCACATCTCTACTGCGTAGGTACCCTTATGAGCACAACCTCCTCGTTTGACACAAAGTCCCCACGATGACCCGATCGCCATATTCATCCGCCATCTAGGTTAGGCGACCCATCATATGTCTCAAAAACAAATTTCGTATCCGTTCTTCTCATTTGAGTCCCAGCTGCCATGCTCTCTCGCGCCAGAGGCTACCTACTCTTTACGCCATTACCTATCGTTTTATGCATCGCATGTCTCACAGATCACTCTTCCCCGCATATGATGTGACATTTTACCTCGTTCTTAGCGAAAGTTCGTAGTATTCCCGCCTCTCTCTCCACCTCTATATATAGACCTTCCTTGTTACTCATTTTATTTTCTCATCTCATTCTCTTTCTTATTCTTATTTTCCCTCATATTTCTTAACTTAGTATACCATGAGTGATTCGATTCCAACAAATATGATTCCTCAAAGCGAGAATAACCAATTTAATCATAAGCACGGATGCCGCCTCCACATAAGATACGCTCACCCCAAATGTCTCCCAAAGTGTGTACTTCCTCCCGTAAACCTCGTAAGGGTCGAGTTATGTCGACGCAAGAACGTCGAGAACGTGAGGCCGGACGTAGCCGCTCGAGAAAGCGATACTCACGACCGATGGTTTCACCATGCGCCGTTCCTCTATACCTTCCGTTGCCACTGCTGCGACATGTGTCCCGGTTCTCGGCACGTGAGCCTTCAAGCCCTTCTTCCTGACAGGTGTCGAGGTGCCGTATCTCACCACTCGTCGGGGTGATCATGCACTTCCCAATGTGTCTTTCCTCGGCACGTCCACATACCCTCCCGTATGGCCGAAATGGGTTGACTGTGTACTCCTCGATCCTTCTAATGTCGAGATTTTAGATGAGATTGGGGTATACAACGCCCTTCAAGCTTCCAAGGTTAGGCATATACTACGCCATCAATGGGATCTTCGTCGTGTGGTTCTTCGCTGGGTGAAAGGGGTTCATACACTCTTGTTTGCTCGGGGAGGCTACTCCAACCCCGGAAGACGTTGTGGCTATCTTGGCTCTACCTATGCATGGTAATGCTCCTTATAAAAATGTATTGGAATCTCGTAATCCGAAGAGGAAAAAATGTGCAGAGTGCTCCGAAGCTAGGGTTGTTCTCTTCGGGACGATGCTCCCTCGGGTGCTCCTACGAAGAAGAAACGGGCCGGTCTTAAGGCATGGGCGGATTTTTGGTATACACGAGTTGCCTATAAGTCCCGACGATCGTCTTTGCCTATCATGTCGAGGATCACCCCCAAGCATGAGCTTGCGGCATCGGTGTTTTGGTTGTCCCACGACCTTTTTGAGTATGGTGTAAAGGATAATATCAAAGCACGAACTCATAATCATGGCAAGATTGATGGTCAACGGGTCTCTTTTCCTTTGGCTCCTATGTTCTTGGGGGGTTGTACCGCTATCTTGACACCTTAGCCTAGGTGACCTCCAAGGGTAAATCATCCCGATCATACCGTTGAGAGCAACGCTGCTATGGCCTTCCTTCAAGTGTGGCTATGGGAACACTTCCCGATTATCGTCCTTCCCGAACTCCTTACATCTACGCCATGAAGTTTGTCATCGTGTTTGCGAATACTACACGTTAGTTCGTCGTTCTACGCAAACATTGTCTTATCCACGTCTTGCTCTCTATAAAGGTCTTCACCCCCATCGCCGTGCGTCATTGTTGATGTTATGGATCGCCTTGAGGAATTCACCTTTTGGCCATATTTGGATGGTGCTTGCGGTTTTCCTACGTACGCTTTTCCTCCACTTCTCCCCGATCATGAGGTGGTAATAGGACTTGAAGCCGAGGTTGATTCTTTGCTTGGGATTTCGCTCTTGGTGACTCCCGGCCACATCCCAGGATTTTATGAAGGAAGGTTTTGTGCTTTATCTTACAACATCCATCGCGTTGCTCGTCAGGCAGGTTTCGACCAAGGAGTTTGCTTTGTTGCACTTCTTCCATTTAGTGATGATGATATACTCGTAGCTAGGTGCTTCCACCGGTTTGTGTTTATGGATGGGCGTTGTCGGGTAGTCGAGAGCTTTCCCTTTGAGAAGAATTTGCCTTACGGAAGTCGTGTCTTGTCAGCAACCAGCTCGTGGCAACGTTACTGGCGGGATCAAGTTCTGAGGATGACCACATTTTGTAGTCTTCCCAGCGAGACTAAAGAAGAGCCGACCCTTCCGTTCTTCATCAACTGGGTCGTATTAAGTTGGAATCGTCTATTCTTTTGCCATGAAGGTTTACACTCAAGCACCGAGGTAGGGTAGTTGTTCCCAGACGTCGTAAATGTAATCTTATTCGTTCGGCGGAAGAGCGCGATGATGAAGTTCAGGACCCTGGGTCCTAGCTGTTCCGGTAGAGGTAAATTCCTTCCTTTTTCACCCCGGCCATACGTTTTAGTCTGATTATTTTCTGATACTTTGTCGGTATGTTATAGTCTAACCGGTCAAGGAGGTCCGGTCATGCCCCTATTACCTCCTCACCTGTTGCCCGACTCCCAGAAGTACCTGATCATGCTCTTGTCCCCTATGGTAGGCTTCTTTATTACACGTGCTTATTCGTTTCTCATTTATTTTGTTCTATAAATACAAGTTGCTGTCACTTGCTAAAAACATTTCTCTTTCTTCGTTTCTCCCTTAGTTTATGAACCTTCTCCCCTCCTAGCTCTAGCCGTTCAGACGTTCCGGTCATCTCTCGCTTGCTTCTTTCGGGTATCGTTCTCTGTTCTTCTCTTTTTCTTTTTTTTTTTATATATCTTACCTTCATATACATTAGTGTTTGGTCATCCCTAACTCCCCTTCCCTCTCTTTTTTTTTTTTAGGAAATGAAAGGTAGTCGTCGTATTTCGGAAGACCGTTCTGATTCCAATGACCTTAAGCGTACCAAGTCATCTGGGCCATGGGGCGAGGCTCCCCGTCCTTCGGTGTCCGCTTCTTCCAAGAGGAAGGTTCTTATGCCCACCCCTATTACCGACCCAAACATACCCCATTTGGGCATGAGATTAAAGCGAGTGATCTTCACCAACAACTGGTGAGGGGGTATGTCTTGGTTTACGGCTTCGGGTTTCACCGTAACCATGGTGCTCGTTATGCTCGGATCGTGAAGGATCACTGACATATACCTACTTGGGGGCAAGCCTCTTGAGATGTTTTTGTAAGCTTTGTCAATGGCTTATTAGATGTAGTGGCTTGGATGGAGGATGAGGGCGCCATGCCACACTCTGACTAATCGCCTCACGTTTGGAGGTCGTTAATGACAAGTCTGCAGGCTTGGGGTTTAATGTTCAATGGTTAAGTGATAAGCTAAGCTGACTCGAGTTGGGCACTAGAAATCGTCATGAGCTTTCTCGAGATGATTGAGGAGACTCGTTCCCGTATCCAAGAACATGGCTCGTCTAATTGCCCTTAAGTCGAGCAAAGATCCGTGGCTCGGTCTCTTGAGAAGCTTTCGATCGCATTACTACCGAGAATAATGCTTTGGCCGAGGCTACCTCCAACTTCGTGGAATTGGAAACAGAGCTTGAGTCACTCCCTTAATATGGTTGTATTGTAGTTGATGTCATATCATCGCTCTCGCATGTGCGCATGCGGGTTGTTTGTTAGGTGCGTAGGCATGTCATACTGGTCGATCCTGCATGTTCCCTTTTCTTAGTATCTCTTTATCCTTTCCCTTTTAGGACCGCGGAAGGTATGTACTTGGTTATGCCAAGACATGTATCTGTGTGAATCCTTGTGTGTTTCTGGTTTGTTTGTGAAAGTAATCTTTTGTGTGTTATTCATCTCTTCTTTTTTTCTTTTTTTTTTTGAAATTCGTGTACTTCCTTGGGCAATGTGCCGGTAGTATAAAATCCAGTCTTGTGGTATACTAACCCATACTGTAATCAAATATCTTCTATCTTTATTCTTACCACACAACCCTGCTTGGCTGGAATATATAGCATATGCAATTATGCCTTCGCAGGAGCTTCGCGGCTCATTCATATGCTAGGGGTCTTATGCATATGTGAAGATCACTTTGCTAACATGCATCACAGACATGACGTTGAGTTAGCTCATGTCGAAGCCTCGTGTCTACTCTTTTGTCATGTAACCGCATTGCTTCCTATCGTTTTGGAAGAACAACGACTTATCATGAAATCTAACGGTTCGATTTTTTATGCAGCAGGAAGACCAGTAGGCGTTCCATTAATATGATTATGTTTATGCTTCGGGTAATTGAATCGGTGTATACCCCGCTATCGGCCTACACCGGTTACTTCGCTGTCATTTCTTGAGGAGAGGAGTTCGCCATGCTCTTGCATAGGGCTTACTACTCATAGTGCAATGATCGTTTTATGCTATATGCCTAACGTGTTTATATATTACCTCAATCTTAATAAAGCATTTGTCATCTTGATGTGTCTCGATGGCAAGAACACTAATGTGAGGTGTTGATTTGGTCATTGGAAATTACCGTTGTTTGGTTTTGTGCATTGATTGACATTATGCATGCATACACGTTGACGCCCGGTTTGTGCATGGGTCTTTGTTATTTGTGTAACGATACCATGGTCTGTCTTCCTTCTCGACTCGCTAATTGTTAGAGTCCTTAAGGTAAGTGTTGTCGAGGATTCTCTCCTCACACTAAGTAACCGAGGTTCTAGTCACCCATCGACTACTTGCCCTTCTAAGGACGCTTTTATGTTGGGGCATCTTCCCGATTACTATTGCTCTTGCTTTCTTTTGTTGTAAAGCGAGCCACACCGGATCTTGGTGTATCCGATCGCTCTTTCTTTCTTTTGATACGAAGTGAGCCACACCGACTTTTGGTGTATTTTTGGTGCTTTTGCTTTCTTTTGTTTAAAGTACCATTCGTATTATATTCTCGCACCCTTTTCGGTGTGTATGGATGAGTTGAGAAAATAACACAAGGTAATATTTGTGCCCAAAAAGATTTTATTTATGAGATAGAAATTAACTTTTACATATAAAAGTCTTAAGCCACATTCCGTTGACCTTATCATTAGCTCCGGGGCCTTACCCTTTCCTTTGATCTTGCTTCCATCAAGGCGTTCGAGCTTGTAATACCCACTCTCCGCTGCTTCTCGGATGCGGTAAGGTCCTTCCCAATTAGGGAGCGGACTTTTCCTGCGCTCTCATTACGTTGTGCATGGGCGCGATGGAAAGCACTAAGTCTCCTACTAAACTTCATGGGATGACCTTTTGGTTATATGACCTTGCCAGCGATCACGATATGTTGCTGCATGCGCAAGACTCGCCTTGTCACGACGTCGTCAATACAATCCCAATGCCATAAAGCGCCTATTCTCATCAATGCCTACACCGTTGGCCGAATACTCTAGCCGAGGCCACTACCACTTCAAGGGTATAACACGTCTTCACCATATACTAGACTATAGGGTGACGCGGCTGAAAGCTTCTTTTTGCAATGCGGTATGCCCAAAGTGCCATGGGTAGTTCGTCATGCCATAGACGTTTGTTGTCGTATAAACTGTGACCGAGGATCCTTAGCAAGGTCTTGTTGGTTGCCTCGGCCTGTCCCATTTCCTTTGGGGGTAGTATGGCGTTGAGGTCTTGTGTTTAATGTGAAATGACGCAAGAAGGTCACGTGCCCGTTATTGACGAAAGGAGTGCCATTATCTGATATGAGGCATATTGGTATGCCGAAGCGGCTAATGATGTTTTCTTTGATAAAGGCCACAACGGCACCTCCTGTAGTGTGCTTCAATGGGATCGCTTCAACCCACTTTGTAAACAACTCCGAAATGCAAGGATATACTCATGCTTTGGTTTGATGACTTAGGCGTAATTGGACCAATGATGTCTAAACCCCACAGGAAAGGCCATGGTGTGACAATGTCAGTGCGAGTTGTATGTGGTGCGTGAATGAGGTTCCCATGTAAGGCTGGTCTTCGCCACAACGCTGAACATATTCCGCCGTATCATGCTCCATGGTTGGCCAATAATACCCCGCATCATATAACTGCGTAAACAATCGTGCCTTCCCTTGATGCTCACCGTCATGAGATATTTCCATTGCGCTTAAAGATTCTCGCAGACCCAAGAATCTTAGAGTTCGTTGATTAAAATCTGCTGACTTAACAATTCCCCTTCGATCACAAAGAATCGCTTGGATTTCTTTTCAATTTTAAGCGCCAAGTTCTTATCTTCAGCAAAGATATCGTTTACTAAGATAATCCAAATATGGTGTTCTCCAATCACCATCGGGACCCGTCACCTACGCAAACTTCTTGATATTGTGGTGCTTGGCAACCTTCACAAGTGTCTTGCATCTTTGTTGCACGCTTTACCATATCCGCCAATAAAATCCCGCTCTCTGGATCCGCCCGTGCGGGCAATTGATAGAGTATGTCCACACGTGAGCCGGTGAATCTCTTGAAGTTTGGTTTCACTTCGACCGCCCTGTGCACCCGCATAATGCACCTCCCGACGCAATGAAGTACAAGCTGCCTCCTAAAAGTGTATAGGTCTTTAGTTTCTTCCTGTGGCAAAGTACGTGCCTCTCGGTGCTCTTTTTAATTCTAGAATGATTGGTCGACGCCAATCATTTTCATCTTCATATATGAGGTCCTCCACCCAAGTTGAGGGTTCCTTCCTTCAATAACAGTGATAGTCTCTTCATCTCCATCTATCAATCGGAGGTCGGAAGCCAATGTGGCGAGAGCGTCAAAGATGCTTGTTAGAGGTTCTAGGTTTTTGCTTGAATGGAGATATGGGAAAATGTTGAATCAATTTCCGAGCCTTCTCTCTATATATGGCTAGAGTTGGCTCCTTGACATGGAATTCCCCTTCCATCCGATTAACCAAGAGTCGCGAACCCTACTACTTCAAGGTTTCGTATATTCATTGATTCTGGCTTAGTGTTAAACCGATGGAGGAAGCTTTCATACTCGTCGCGTTGTTGGTACAAGGATAATCTAATTTAAACGAGTGTGAGGTGCTCTTTCCATTTGGGCGATGAACACAACTCCTGCGCCCCCATGCGTCCCGTCGACGAACCATCAAAGAACATTTGCCAAGGCTCTTCTTTCGTCGCCATGGCTATTTCCTCAAACAATGCTATGTCTGGTGTTGTCGGATCCCGGAAGGCCGCTAATAGGTCCGCGATTGCTTGTCCTCTTACCCCATGTGGTCGAAGTGGGATGAACGAGAATTCCAAGAGTCAGCAGGCCCATTTGCCTACTCTACCATTTTGAATGGGCGTGGTAGTCGGGTAAGTCACCGGTTGGTCTGCTGCAATGACATATGTTTGGTGCGCCAAGAGGTAATGTCGCAATTTTGAAGCTGCCAATAACAATGGGAGGCATGCCTTTTTCACGGGCGAGTACCTGAGTTCAGCCCCTTTGAGAGCCTTACTGATATAATAGATAGGTATTAGGTGTGTGTCACCCATGTCTTGTGCTAAGAGACCGCCAATCGCCGTGTCTGTATTCGCGAGGTATAAATGCAAAGTGGTTTCCCTTGATTGGCGCCTCGGGGACGCACGGTTTGTTAGGCAACGCTTGATGCAATCAAAAGCCTCTCGCTTGAAGTGGCCCCCATGTGAACCGAACATTCTTTCGAGTAATGGGTAAAAGTGCTGCATGTACTTGGGCAAGTCCTGGGATGAACCTTCGAATATGTGGAGATTCGCCCAATTAGGTGTCAGAACTCCATGTCGTGAGTCGTCTGGACGGTCATTGTAAGGATTGCTTGAGCTTTGTCCTTGTCCATCTCGATGCCTTTACTGTTACTTGGTATCCCAAAAATTTTCCGTAGGTTACCCCAAAAATACATTTGGCAGATTCATTTTCAAGTCAGATTCTCGCATCCGGTGAATACTTTGCGCAAATTAGGGATATGATCCTCCCTTCGTTTACCCTTAACCACGATGTCATCGATGTATATTTCCATTGCAGTATGGTTAAGATCATGAAAGATAAATGTCATTGCTCGCTGGTATGTAGCCCCTGCGTTCTTTAGACCAAAGGGCATGACAACATAATAGAAGTTACCAATAGGTGTAGAGAATGCTGTCTTCTCGGCATCTGATTCCTTCATTTTGATCTGGTTATACCCACTCTGACCATCCATAAACGAGCGCAAGTCATCATCTGACGTGGAATCAACCAACATGTCAATCAGGGGTATTGGGAATTCATCTTTGGGGCAAGCTTTGTTCGGATCTCTGAAATCTACGCAGCAAAGAAACGTTCCATTCTTCTTCTCGACGGGTACAATGTTATCCAACCATGTAGGATGATGTATAGGCTTGATGTATCCAGCAGCTAACATTTTAGTTATCTCTTCTTTAATTTTGTTTTCGATGTCGTGGTGAAATCGTCTCACGAGGCTGCTTCACCCGGCTTGCTAGTAGGAGATACTTTGAGCTCATGACATACTAAAGTGGGTTCGAACCTAGCATATCTTCATAAGACCACGCGAAAATATCTTGAAATTCTCTTAATAAACCTTCTAACGCCTTGCCTTCTTCTGGTGGTGAGGGAAGTTCCAACTTCTATCAACTTAGGGCAATCTGTCGTGCCTATGTTTAATTGTCTCGTAGCCTCGTTGCTTTTAGGTTCGCTCGAGACGATGCGCTCCCAGATTTGATAGAGTCACCACTTTGACCAGGTGTGTTGGTTTCTGCCATATTGACCTCCACTATTGGTGTGGTGCCCTCCTCGTAATTGCTATAAGCGATAAACATGATGTCCGTCCGAGCGCACTTCCTTCTTGAACCTTGAAGCTTCGGTGTTATTGCTTCGCTTGTGTTTTTCTGATTAGTAGACGTTGCCCCCTCCGATAAGTGGTTTCCAGTGCAGGATGGGAGTGGAATAGATGTGAGTGATTACTTCATTGGGTTCACTAAGGCCGATTGTAAAATGCGGCTTCAGCCATGTATGCTTCCTCGGTGAAAATGGATTTTACGCGCATGGAGATGCGTTTGTTTGCCTTTTAAGATGAACTTGACGCATTGGTGATATGTGGAAGGGATAATTCCATGCTTGTGGAGCCATGGTCGTCCTAACAACATGTGATGTTGTTTCAACATTCATGACGTGGAATGGTTCTATAGATCGAAGAGGTCCTGTCTTGACCTCTAGATTAATGGTACCTATGGTATACTGACTTAAACCTCCAAACCCTTGGATCCTGGTTTGAGACTTCCTTATTTCGAGTCTTTAATACCCATGGTTTGTAAAATGTCTGTAAGGGACTAAGTTCAAGGAAGCTCCGATTGTCGATGAAGGCACGCTTTGAAGGACTTCTTTCGAAGGGATGCGGTGAGGTAGAGTGGTCTAGTGTGATCACAATCCACTCGACGATCGGCCTCTGAAAATGTGATTACATTAGTGGGAAAGGGATATCGCCTATCAAGGTATGCCGTCATATTTTCGTTAGCTGCAATACGGGTAATGAATTCCATTTTGCCATCGTGACGTCGAGCTTGTGTGAAGCCTAGGGAATCGAAGAATTTCGCAAATAGTGGTTTCTTTACTACCTTTGCAGCAATGTACTCGGTGTTGTCTCATATATCTATGGTCTGCAACTTCTGCAAGATGTCTACATGTTCGTCATCATGCGCCTCGGGTATTCATGTTCACCGTCCGCACTTCGCCCATCCATACGTCCAAGTCTTCTTGTAATGCGTCTTCTATGTGTGCGAACATTGCTGCTTGGTGAGTCTGCGAACGGAGTATCTTAGATCTTATTAGTACCCAAATCGATTTCACCTTTCTTCATGCGGTTGTGAACCTCCATCGTAATGTGCGCATTCCTTTGTAGGATGTTCCACTTTGCGATGAAATAAGCGATAATTCTTTTCTCGTTTGTCTTGTTCCGTTGGCTCCTTTGGAGGTGCTTGGTAGCTTGATGTCATCATTGCGGATCCATTCCTTGAGCAGTCAAGAACTATGTCAAAAGAGCGGGGGTACTCGGGAGGTTCCTCTCTGGTCGTTGGAGTTTGTTTGGTCGTTTTACCGCGTCGTTCTTCATTGTCTTTGAATGGTCGACGTCGTTGGTTACCTTCATCCAGAGCATATGAAACGCCGTGAGGCCAAGCTTTGCTTTCGGCGTCCATCTCTTCTTCAGTAGCGTCCGTTCTTGCGCATGATTCTTCTAAGTCGGCAAAATTTTCCATGCCGGCCATTCTCTAATACTCGTGTAAAGCAGGGTAAGGCAACCAATGCGGATGTTGACCAACTCCTTCTCTCGGGATGACGATGTTGCACCTCAAATATTCCATCCTAAGCGTTTGACAAACACAGTCTTCTTCTCACCTACGCGGAATCGTATCTTGCATAAGTCTCGAGATTGAAATCTTCACCGGCTTGGAGTAAAATTTTTGCATAAAAAGTTGTTGTAATTGGTCCCATGTCTCAATGCTACTTTGGGGAAGGGTGATGAACCAAGTGAATGCATCTCCTGTGAGAGACTTTCTTAACTCCCTTAGGCATACATGCTTGTTCGCAGCGTGTTCATTTAACATCATGGTAAAGCGGTGTAAGTGTTCCATTGCATTGCCCGTCCCGTCGAATAAAGTAAACTTGGGAGTTTTATACATAAGAGGCATTGGGCGGGCCACCACATCATGAGTAAGCGGTGATTGGACCGTGAACGACTTGGACGATGCTTCTAATCCATACTTGTCTTCGATGTATTTGGCCATCTTTAATTCATCTATCGTAAAATTCTGTCTAGTATAACTCTGTGGAGTGAACTGGGGTGTGTGAGGGGTATGTACATCATGGGGGGGTAACAGATATATGCTCCCGTTTGTGTCTCTTAGGTTGTAACATGCCCGTTCTGGTCTACCTCCTTCGCCAATCGCTCCATCATCATGAGTTATCGGTGTAAGTGTAGCGATACGTCGCGCGATTCGATGCGTCGTCGCTCCATATCTTGGAAATCCAACAATGCTTGCTGGAGTTCGATGGCGGCTCTCCTCTCGTGCATGCGGGATGTGGGATGTCACCGATATCTCAGCGGGATGTGGTCATGCAATTGGTGTAGTCATTGTACTATTGCGAGATCGAGCCCAGTAGAAGTCGCCAATGTAAATATGGTATAAATTAAATGGGTAAACCCTTGAATTACACCAAAGAGGAAGGAATAACTCTGATCCAACAAGTAGTACAATACTAATTTTTACACAGAAAAGGCTTAATCTCTCCTTCTTAAGAGATGGGTATTTATAACCCTCCTAAATCTCCCTTGAGTTCCTGGATATCGTACACGTACACCATCTTGACTTCTTTCTCACTCTGACATCTCGAGTCCGTACACGTGTCCTTGATATCCCTTCCACTATGGAACGCCTCTACTTCTGGATCGGGGCTACTCTCTGTTGGGGCCCACTTACCATTGGCACTCTTCCCTTCAGCTAATGGGCGCCCCTTTCCCTTCCAATATTTATCCATACTTTGTGACCAGGTGTAGGGTCTTGGAGTAAGTCCCTACACTCCCATCATTTCTTCATTACATTTCTATGTTTCGCCACAAGTCGTAGGGTCTTGGAGTAAGTCCCTACGCTCCCATCGCTTCTTCCTCTCATGCTCGTTGCATCTTCATGTTTTGTCACAAGGTGTAGGGTCTTGGGGTAAGTCCCTACATTCTCATCACTTTCTCTTCTCACGCGCACTGCGTCTCCACGATTTGCCATGAGGTGTAGGGTCTTGGGGCAAGTCCCTACACTCATCACTTCTTCCTTCCGTGCACACGCATCTCCACGATTTGTCACAAGATGTAGGGTCTTGGGGTAGGCTCTTACATCTTGTTAAGGTGTAGGGTCTTGGAATATGTCCCTACATCCCCATCACCTCTTCTTCCCATATTCATTATATCTCCATGTTTATGTAGGGTCTTGGGGTAGGCTCTTACATCTTGTTAAGGTGTAGGGCCTTGGGTATCCCTACATCCCCCATCACCTTTTCTTCCCATGTTCATTACATCTCTACGTTTGTGTAGGGCCTTAGTGTACGTCTTTACACTTGGTTGCTTCTCCCCACTCATGCACTTTATATTTTCGGGTATCTACAATACTTACATTGAGTTTGATATCTGCTGTCCAAATCTCAAAGTGTTTATACTAGAATTTAATGATCAGAGGTACCCAATGACTAGACAATCAAGAGACGGTCATCATATTTCTCAAGGGAAAACTTGGCGCGGCAACAATACTATCCAGTTAAGTGCTCCAAAATTGACATTCTTAAGATGCAAAGGTAGGATATCCGAAGACAACATCCTAGAGGACCTTTCTTCTCTTGAAACTGCTGATATTGAAATCAAGTCATTAGAAGATATGGACTGGTACTATAATGCTGTAGACGAAGAAGATTCAGGGCTTTCTGCAGAGTGTAAAGAATTTGGTAAACTTATGGTGAATTTCTTAAGTGAGCTCAGTAATGTGAAGTTTCTAACTCTATCTCATAGAGTCCTTGAGGTATAGTTTTTTTCCTTTATCATGTTGTTTTCTTTCTCATTCAAAAATTTAGTACAGTACAACATTGTCAAGATGGGATATTGTCTTACTTCCCTATAACATGTGCCAAGATTCTATCGTACGCTCCTGACCTGTTACAAAGTCGGCCCCAGCTGTTCCACAAGCTACAAGATATGACTCTGGGAACATGCCTTTCACCAGACTGCCTTCCTGGATTAACCTACTTGCTGAAGATATCTCCAAATATTAAGACTCTCTCCTTAGTATTGGATACGGTAAGTACAACCCAAACCTCTTTTCAATTTTCATTTGATTTGATTTATTCCATTATGTTTTTATATAGCTTTTATGTCCACCTTCAGGTCTTAAAATGAAATATATGCATCTTCTGCTTACGCTTAATTGTTTGTTTGGTAGGAACGTCTAGACGAAATCGCGGAGGAACTATCTTGTGATGAGGCAACTTTATAAATTCATGCTAATTTTTATACTGCTGTCCTTAGTTTTTATATTCTGCCTGCAAAGTTGCTCTGGTGCTAACTATCATTTTCTTTCTTCTGGCTTTTGTGTTGATAAAGTCTAATTCAGGAAGCTTGGAATGCTATTGGAAGCTCGAACACACTCTGAATAACCTCTTAGCAGTTCACATTGTAAATTTCCGAGGCAGTGCTAATGAATTCAACTTTCTGGAGTTCTTGTTTACTAAGGTGCCAGTCTTGGATGAAGTGCACCTTACCTATCCGAGATTCCAATGCCCTAGTGACAGAGAAAAAAAGGAATTTTTTGATAAGCTATCTGCGCTTCCAGCAGCCACTCCATCTATGACAATCATATTCTGATTCAAGTTTGTGTTGGCATTTCAGGCTATCTATTTTTTGGTTGGAGGATAAGCTAGGGTTATGATGGCAAAACCATACCAATGGAAACAAAGGATTTTCTGCTATCTTATTTAGCTTGTTTCGTAGTTAGGTGAAGAACACCAAGAACAGACGCTTCAAGACAGTCGTTAAATAACTGTCGTTTACTCAACTTTGTAACAGTTTTCTCGGCGACAGATAAACAGTGTTTGCAGCACTTAATCATTATCGTTCTCTGTAACAGTTGATTAGCAACATTTATTTCCGTTGCAATTTTCTGTTTCATTGTATTTTCACCTCTTGTAAGCACTTTTGAGCAATGAAAAATTCTTTTGAGCGTGTTTCCAACATGAGGAGCTAGACCCCCATCACTGAGACAACGGAGGGAGCAACTTTTCATGATTGTGGTAAATAAATTAATTCTTTTATTGACTTTTTGCATAAATTTAATTGCTTTATGATTTCTATTAATTACTTGTTATTTTGTTTGATGTCGCATGCTTAGTTTAAATTACTTTTGATGCGTCATGCTTACGACTTACAAATAATGTTTTATGAAATCTATTTTTGGCAAAGAATTAGAGTCACAACTTATTTTGTTTGAGCTATATTGTCTAGAGTTAATGATTGAACCACAAGAATAAGAAAAGTAGTGAAATCCTCGCGGTCTCCTGCCTCTTCATCCTGTGACAATATTTGTATATATTTTTCTTTTATTTTCTTTTATTAATTCTTAAAATCAATCTCGTCAAGTCCAAGTGAACGACAACCCTTATTACTACAACATCATTGAAAATAAACCATCAATTTTTGAAATTAATAAGATTTTTTAATTTGTTGTTGTAGTAAATAGGTTGTCGTTCACTCGGATGTTGTTGAGATTAAATTAAAAGGTTCAAGGAAAATAATAAAAGAGAGAGTTACTGGGCCTAGGATTCCACCGCATTCATATCAATAGGTTCAATTATTTATTCTTCACCAATTATAGCTCAATAAATAAAACAACAAGGACTCTTATTTTTGCCAAGGTAGATTCTCCAAACATTAGTTATAAATCGTAAGCATGGGACATCAAACATCTAAGCAAGCATGACCCATCTAATAAAATGATAACTAATTTTTTTTCAAATCATAAAACAATTTAAAATAAATGCAAAAGTCATAAAAAGAATAAAATAAATTCACCCATGTATGAAGTTCGGCTTCCTCCGTCGACCCAGTGTAGGGGTCTAGTTTCTCATGATAAAAACACACTCAAAAATATAATTCATAGCTCAAATGGTGTTTTTATTAAAGAAAACTAATAATTCTCCACAAACTCTCGATAGCCACTCTATGACACCCAAACAACCTTTATATACTCGACAGGACCAAGAATATCCCCTCATTACTTCAAATCTTCTCCATTACTCCTAAGATTAGCTCTAATATTTTCTTTCCTTTTTCTGAAAATTACGGAGTAAATAGGCTGTCAGAATCTTTCCATCAATGCAAAATATACTCCCAGGAATATTATCTGAACCAAAATTATTTGATTTAACTTCAAAATATCTTCTTTCCTGTTTTTTTCAAACCGAAAATATATCCTTCCTTTTACGAAACAAAAGCATTTACCGCCACTGTTTTGATGCGAAGAATTAATACCAATCTAATTCCAACCAAATCTCTTCTAAAATCTTCCACATAAATCCGATAATATCTCAAGAGAATATACGGCCATGTTTGAATGTAATCTTCATTTTTCTTCAAAACCAACCAGATTAACATCCCTTAGTAATTGAGGTGTCCCTTAACCAACATTGAGAGTCCGAATAACATGTGTCCTCCGGGGTACAAAAATCACTTTTCGAGCAACTTTCTCCATAAGAGCTTATTTCACAAAAACACCTACAAACAAGTTTATTAGTGATAAAATGAGTCCCATCTAATGTATTTATGGGTGAAAATGCGTCGCACTTTCGTGCTCATCAAATTCCCCCACACTTACATTTTGCTAGTCCTCGAGCAAAACAGAAAATTGACCCGCTACACAGCTGGTCATATAATAAAAGAGAGTTAGACCCGCTACACAGCTGGTCATGACAAATGCCATACATAAGACGCGACAATTTCTTTTTTTTTTTCTCTTTTTTTTTTAGAGACCCGCTACACAGCTGGTGATAACATGCAAGAAAAAAAAAAAAAAAAAAGACCCGCTACACAGCTGGTCATAATAAGGAAATACATAAAAATAGACCCGCTACACAGCTGGTCATAAGCTTAACAACTATAATAATAATTTTTTTTTTTTTTTAGACCCGCTACACAGCTGGTCATAATATTTATATTTTTATTATCTTTTAGACCCGCTCAAGAGTCGGTCACAATACGCAAGGAAATTCCTGAAAAAGAATAAAAGAAAAGTTAATATCCACTCCCCCACACTTAAATATTACATTGTCCTCAATGTAATTGAGTCATCCAACGTAAAAATTAAGATGGGAAATTCAAAAATAAAAATAAAAAAAATTATACCTACTGGAATGTACAAAAACGGATCCCCATACACTAATAACCTGAAAACTTGGGGATCGACCCAAAATACAATATTTACAAACGACGAACTTCACAATTATTTTATGAAAAATGGGGACACTCGAAACCACGTGAAACAAAATTTACCCCTAAACCAAGTTTTTGCTGCACATGGAAGTGCGTAAAGAACAAAATATGGGGATTCTATTGAGACTGGGGAAATATCAATTGATTCATGCATGATATCAGAATAAGCAAGTCCTCTGGGTACTTAGATGCAAAGTAATCCAACAACACTTTAGAAGCACACAATTCTAACCCTAAATTAGGCAACTTTTGGAAGTCTAGGGGTCTAGAAACAACCTCTAAGTCGAGTGAATGATCTTGTGAGGTAGATTCATCTATGGAATTAGGCGAATCATCCACACAATCATCCACATGGTCATCAATATGTTCTGTTTGGAACAGAGAGTCACTACCAGATTCATTATCATCAGCAAATAATCTTTGACATTCAAGAACTCTCAATCTTTGTTCCAGACTAGGCAGTGTGTGTTTGTAATACTTC
Organism: Papaver armeniacum; assembly: GCA_023531295.1. Lineage (NCBI taxonomy): Eukaryota > Viridiplantae > Streptophyta > Magnoliopsida > Ranunculales > Papaveraceae > Papaver > Papaver armeniacum. The sequence continues at coordinate 67,705 of JAJJWW010008770.1, read as the reverse complement.
TCATATATAGTTTGATGTGATTCTTCACTTACCACATGTGGAGCAGAAACTCCATACCATTGCCTACGCATATATTCAGCAAGCGTCATCTCATATGAGGTTTCCTGATAATTTGACTTTCTACGCTTATATTCCGCCAGCGTCATCGTAGGTGACGTCTCCTCAGAAGAAGTCATCATCCTCAAAAAGTCCCTGAAAAGAAATACAAAAAGAAACGCATAAAAAGGAAAAAGAAAATACTGTACAAAAAAAAAAAAAAAAAAAATAAACCTAAAAATTAATCTAAAAACAAATCCGCGTCGGCGGCGCCAAAATTAATAATATTTTTTAATTTGTTGTTGTAGTAAATAGGTTGTCGTTCACTCGGATGTTGTTGAGTTTAAATTAAAAGGTTCAAGGAAAATAATAAAAGAGAGAGTTACTGGGCCTAGGATTCCACCGCATTCATATCAATAGGTTCAATTATTTATTCTTCACCAATTATAGCTCAATAAATAAAACAACAAGGACTCTTATTTTTGCCACGGTAGATTCTCCAAACATTAGTTATAAATCGTAAGCATGGGACATCAAACATCTAAGCAAGCATGACCCATCTAATAAAATGATAACTAATTTTTTCAAATCATAAAACAATTTAAAATAAATGCAAAAGTCATAAAAAGAATAAAATAAATTCACCCATGTATGAAGTTCGGCTTCCTCCGTCGACCCAGTGTAGGGGTCTAGTTTCTCATGATAAAAACACACTCAAAAATATAATTCATAGCTCAAATGGTGTTTTTATTAAAGAAAACTAATAATTCTCCCCAAACTCTCGATAGCCACTCTATGACACCCAAACAACCTTTATATACTCGACAGACCAAGAATATCCCCTCATTACTTCGAAATCTTCTCCATTACTCGGCATTAGCTCGGAATATTTTTCTTTCCTTTTTCTGAAAATTACGGAGTAAATAGGCTGTCAGAATCTTTCCATCAATGCAAAATATACTCCCAGGAATATTATCTGAACCAAAATTATTTGATTTAACTTCAAAATATCTTCTTTCCTGTTTTTTTCAAACCGAAAATATATCCTTCCTTTTATGAAACAAAAGCATTTACCGCCACTGTTTTGATGCGAAGAATTAATACCAATCTAATTCCAACCAAATCTCTTCTAAAATCTTCCACATAAATCCGATAATATCTCAAGAGAATATACGGCCATGTTTGAATGTAATCTTCCTTTTTCTTCAAAACCAACCAGATTACCATCCCTTAGTAATTGAGGTGTCCCTTAACCAACATTGAGAGTCGAATAACATGTGTCCTCCGGTACAAAAACCACTTTTCGAGCAACTTTCTCCATAAGAGCTTATTTCACAAAAACACCTACAAACAAGTTTATTAGTGATAAAATGAGTCACAGCTAATGTATTTATGGGTGAAAATGCGTCGCACTTTCGTGCTCATCAATCCGCTGGCCTCCTACTTGAGAGTCAGGCTCCTGTCCAGCTGGGCTAATCCCTGATGGTTTATCCAAGGGGAGTCACATCAGTACAATGTATCATCCTTAACGTCGTTGTACTCGTCAACTCAATGATAAACATCAAAACTATAGATTTACTTAGGGTGGCTTTTCTCGTGGAGAATAGAAGTTATCTAGAGTAGAGAGAATATATATCCACTTATACAAAATATAAAGAGTAGACGAGACGAGATGAGACTTAGGACCGAGCATTTGTCACCCAATCCACATACCCCAACACAAACCATCATGCGGTTTTTTGAGGTGGGTGTGTCTCCCCTCATAGTCCTAGTTAATTCTATACCATCACATATGACCATAAAGGCAAAATATGACCAAAAAAACACCGCCTATCTCCCCTAAACGATGACATGTAAAGATTGTAGTATGAAGAATTTTTGGAGTGCTGTAAGAGTGCACTCCAAAAATATGCGCCAAATTCAGGTTTGAAGTTATGGCTTATATTTCTCTCTGACGCGTTACTCATTCACTCGTGATCAAAACTATTTATTTACCATATGCACTCCTTCATAAAATATTATCATTCGTTGAAAAGATATAAGTATATTTGGAAATGTCTTCCTACTCTGAACTTCAAATTTGGATGAATATACTTGAATTCTTTCATAAACTTTTTCATAGATGTGGACGAGATTATAAAGTCCATTAACCAGGTATTAGCTCTTCATGAGAAATATGATATTCAGAGACTTCACATTGTTATTGATCTTATTGAATATGATTTTGAAGATCGTTTGTATTCATGGGTATTTGTTGTTGTAGACTATAATGTTCAAGAACTATCTATTAAAATTTGCAATAATCAACAACTTAAGATTCCTGCTTGCCCATTTACTTGTAGATCTTTAACTAAATTCGAATTGATAGTGAATGGTAGGCATAATTATGTGAAAATATTTTACCTAATGTTATAGATTTACCTAGGCTCAAATGTTTGAAGTTTGAGGGACTTGGATTTGAATATGAATAATTAACTGATAAGCTCTTCTTGAAATGTCCTAATCTTGAATCATTGAGTTTAATATATGTTGTCCAAATCTCAAAGTGTTTATACTATAATTTATTGATTAGAGGTGTCCATTGACTGGACAATCAAGATATGGTCGTAGTATTCCTGAAGGTAAAACTTGGTTCGATAGCAACAATATCAAGATAAGTGCTCTAAAACTGACATTGTTTAGTCAGCAAAGGTATGACATCGAAGACAATATCCTAGAGAACCTTTCATCTCTTAAAACTACCGATATTGACATCAAATCACTAGAACATATACGTTGGTACCATAAAGGTGTAGAAGAATAAGATTCATGGCTTTGTGCGTAAGATATAGAATCAGGTTAGCTTATGGTGAAATTATTAAGTGCGCTCAGTGATATGAAGTTTCTAGCGGTATCTTACGGAGTCGTGAAGGTATAGTTTTTTCCTTTTCCATACTATTTTCTTTCTCATTGAAAAAGTTAGTACAGTACAACATTGCCAAAATGGGATATTGTCTTATTTCCCTATAATGTGTGCGAGGATTCTATCAAACACTCATGACCTATTAAAAATTCGGCTCCAATGGTAGGTCTATAAAAGAGCTTTCCTACGTATTACTGCAAGTGCACAGGCCTATTGGAGGCAAGGGCAAGTACAGGTCGATCCCATAGAGACTTGTGGTGCTGTATGTTGATCTAAGGCTTTGCTTACTGATTTCTAGAAGTGACAGATATATTTGTTGTTTGTCGATACGACTGAAGTTGAGTGTTATAACAATGAAGTAAAGATGAAATACAAACAGTGAGAGTAAAGGGGCACTAGGATTGTCAAATCCACCACTAAATCATGCTATGTGTTCAACTAAATGGAGCTTTCTTGTTCCTGTGACGACAAGGATAATGTGTCAATATTATCACCTATCTAAGGAGTTTCACCTAATGATAACTCAATTATCAGCTAAGGTACTAACCTAGAGCACTAGTTGTCTAATTAAGCACAACTAGTCAAGAGAATTAGCAAATATCTCTAAGGTTTGAGCTGAAGCATAACCAATACAGATTTAGCCTAACTACAATGCATACATGGCATTCATTGTGAGAGTAAAGCATTGGAAAGCTAGAATTGAGATTATCTTTATAGTTTAAGCATTCAAGAACACCCACACAAAGTATAACAACATGACAGAGAATTAGGGTTTCATTGAAATCCTAGCAAACTATTTTAGAACATGATTAAAACATAAAACAACTAAAATTGGTGCTCTGGCTAGTCCAGGCATAAACTTTTCACAACCACAGACTCTCCTATTTATACATGCAAAGATAAACCCTAATTTATTTCAAAAAAGAGAAATTAAACAGTACCCAATCGCCCATACTCTCTGAATCGCGTGCTCTCCTCTGCTTGTGCGGCTCTGAGAACTCCCTCAATGGATTTGATGTGACCTAACCCTAGTTCTTTCTATCTCTCACTTAGCTTCTAGGTAAGAGGCTATGGGAGAGATAGAGAGCAGGTAGGAGGTGGTGCGGCTGTTGTTGATGGTGTCAGGGTGAGGAGATGAGGATGGTGGTGGCGTGCTGGTACGGTGAAGGAGGTGGAGAGAATGGGTTCTCTCTGCAATTGTCGGGGGAAGAGAGGAAGAAAGAGAAAGTGAAGAAGAGAAATGGGGAGGTCGATCGGGTATAGGTATAGGCAGATGTGGTATGAAGCGGATGCATCAACGATTGATGAGCAAGCTGGAGCGAGCGTTGGATCAAGGAGAGCCCGATGCGTGGTTTGATGCGGCCGTAGGATGAAACTGGATCAAATCTCAACGGCTCATAGTGATGCGGGTTCGGATCCGGGTCTGGATAGCTTGGGTCCATGTCTTGTAGATGAGTTGCTCCTTGTTGGGTTTGCAAGACTCATTGCGCGCACTTTGGCTTTACTGCTCCATAGACGCTTGTCTCCACTTTTCTGCTCTTTTGGCTTCTCAATTTCTCCGAGCTTTATTTATTTCCTAAAAACACAAAATTAATTAGTACAAATATTTATTCTTGAAAACAAAGAAAACACAGAATCTGGGATAATATCTGATTTCTGAGCACAAAAGATGAGTTAAATGACAATAAATAGATGTAGAAATATGCAATATTTGGCACTCATCAAATACCCCCAAACCTGAATATTAATTGTCCTCAAGTGAAACAGAAATTAAGAAATCCTAACTATACCACTGTCATGGGTCTCTCGAATGCATTTAGCATATGCACTAAGCCTTTAAACCCCTAGGTGTCCCTAGTGGACGAGTTGTAGTCTCGTGAGGGTTTACCAGAGGTGTACCCACAAAACCTTCTCCAACTTCGTAGTGTAAAAGAGTCTCAAGCATCCAAGGAGCTATGAGGACATAGAGTTTCTGCATGCTAGTAACAAGAAGTTAGAACTACCAAAGAACGCATTCTCATCCTTAAGTGCTGAGCGAGAAGTAACCATACCATATGAAAGAATTCGGATTCGATTGTGATCATAAGCCTCGACTTCTGCCTCACCAATAGGGTTTTATGATAATTGCACTCAAAAAGATCGCTTTTTTAGTCTCTCATGTGTGCACCTAGGAATAAAGAGAGAAATCCTGCACACGTTGTAGGTGAGAAGGATAACCTTCCGAAATAATTTCTGGAGACTCCACAGAAGTGTGGACAAAAAGAATCTTTTTCTGATGATCTCTAAGAAAGGAAATCAACCATTAGCAAGGGTGGGAGTACTCACTTACCTTTTCACCCGATCGGCAACTAATATCACTCTCTCATAAGAATCATAGAAACGTCTTCAATCTTCGGTCTTCGGTCTTCAATTGTTGATGATGAACTTCTGAACTTTACAAAAACTCAATTTTTTTTTTTTTTTTTTTTTTTTGAACATACATGAAATGAAAATAACAATAAAACTCAATTTTTCACAAACTTCATTAATTCTCATCCTATTTTCTTTTCTTTTCTTTGTTGTACGTAAACCTTGGACTATTTCAACTTTTCTTCAAATATTCTGATGATGCTCCGCTCGCTGACGATGATGTGTTTCTATGAATCATTGATTGAGAGAGAGTGATGCTAACCGCAAATCGATATTTAGAAGGAGTTTTCGTCTTTAGACGTCACCCTCATGATTGACGGAATTAGCACTCAAGAGATCAAAAGTAGTCTTTGAAAGTGGTGCGAAGTTGGGTAGCTCACCATTCCTACCCGGAATTGACGTACGGTGACACACACTCTAACAGCTTTTCTAGAAAGTTACAAAGAGTGAAGGTCGGTACCTCGCTTGATGTAAAATGGGTAGTCTCCACTATGGGTGATCACAATTCTACTCCGAATATCTAAACAAAGACCTAATTAGCCCTCCAGGTATGGTTAAATCCAACTTTCACGCTCTAATCAACTAAGAAACCCGATTGTGTTCTCCAAGACTTCCAAGTTCTGTTATTTCGGTCGACTCTCTATGTAAACATAGCTAGACGCATGCTAGTGACTCTAAAATCTCTAAAAGTTGGAGGTTTTTATTTGCAAAAAGTTTTGAATTTTTTTTTTTTTTTGAAATAAAAACTCTATATGCAAATGCACCCCCAAACCTAAATCAAACATTGTCCTCAATGTTTCAACAGATAATAAACAGTCACATACCATGAGAACTATGCAGATAAGAGAAAAGGGAAGAGATTACCGGTATGTCGGCGGGAGCAAGGTTAGAGCTTTATTTGTCAAGGTTAGAATCCAACATTCACAGTGGAGATCATATCGGATTAGCACAATATATGCATAAGAAGACTCAACCGATTCAAGAAAAGAAAATTTAACAAGTCCTCTTTTGGATTATATACAATGAAAATTTACCATATACCAACAATCTAAAGAGTTGAGGATCAACCCAAAAGACGATATGTACAAACATCAACAGCCTTACACAAATATAACATGAGAGTGCAAATAAGGCTGCATATGGGAATGATTTTCCCCCAAACCTAAACTTGTGAACAGGTGTGTTTGAGAGCACAAAATCTTGCAATTTTAAGGGTACATCATGCAAAAGGTCTAACTCAAAATGAGTTTTGCTAAGAACAGGCAGACATACATATTCCAACTGTGGCTCCTTAAAGGTGTTATACTTTGATGCAAAATAGTCCAAGAGGACTTCGGAAGCACAAAGTTCTAGGCCTAGATTGGGCATTTTCAGAAAAGTTGGCTTTGCAAATTTGTTACAAACTACACCTAGGTTTGGTGGGGGAGTTTCAATCTGTGCCTTAGGAGAGAGATTAGGTACAGCTAAGTTGTTTTCAAGTATAAGATCATTTGCACCATCACATACTTTCCTAAGGTCAGAAGAAGGTAAATCATGTTCACCTGCATAAAACAATTCATCAATCTCCATGTCATACTCATCATTATCCAAAATTTCAATCTCATGCACAAGATGACAAGGAGAGATATCATGTCGTAACCTAGGCATGGAATCGACACATGCATTGAATCATCTCGTGTCAACAGACAATTCACTATTCCTAGGTCACAAATCGGTGGTATAGCATGCTCATTTTCAGACCCCAAATCAGCATCACATGTATGAATATTAGAAGAAGCATCATTCATAGGGTTCACAGAAGAGAAGCTTAATGTCTCTGAACCTAAAGATTTCACTACATTTTCAAAATACACATGCTCTTCATATTCATCATCATCATCATCATCATAACAAAAATTCATCTCCCCATTCAAAATTTGAGCATTTCCAGTGTACTCATCTACCTCTATATTAAGTTCATATTCAGTGTTAGGTGCATGAATAGGCATAGAAGGGGAGTCTTCACTAGTGGGTATGCATGTTTCATATGAATGATCATTACATGGGTGTGCACATGGTTCACTAGAGAAGGGATGATCATGCATTTTCCATCCAAGTATATCATTGTTTTGCTCTATGAGCTTTTCCATTAGTGACTGCATACAAGGGGTTGGGGGAGTATAACATTGTTCATCCTCCCATGGTGGTTGATGATGCATGTGTGCAGGGTTATATGGGCTCTTAAAATACTGATCGCAACCTTTGAAAGGCTGATTATGGTCCCAATGATTACCAGTATAGTCACTTCTAGACAATTCGTACATTGGATTATCATGGCTTTCCCTAGACTGCCTAAAATCATGCAAAATATAGCAGTTCTTAGCAGGGTGGCCTAATCTACCACATAAGGTACAAGCATACATTTCATATTGCCTAGGGGAATTAGATTCGACAGATTTCTCATGTAATTGCCTTTCTAAAGAAGATACTTGAGCTTCTAATTGATCTAAAAGTGATGACTGGGTATGAGAAAGTTGTTCATTTTCAACCTGTGGTGGATGATACATGTGCTCATAATGATTAGGGTATGGATATTCAAGGTCAGGTCCCTGAGACGGTTCATAATATTCCCTAAAATCATCATGTACTGTGGGAAGTTCATATTGTGAGGCATGCCCGTAAGTAAGCTCTCTAATGGATTTGTCTGTATCCCCAGTTGCAGACCAAAATCCTGACATGATCTAGCAATTCAAATAGCCTAGCACACACCAAACATGTATAACCAATGATGTCTCAAAACAGGGAAGCTAAGCCCAAGTGATGCAAAGCCTAGTTGTTTTCACAGCCCAGTTCAAATGAGTGTCAGTTTGTACACGGCCCAGTTATATGCAGCCCAGTTATGTGGGTTCAGCTTGCACTGGTTATGCAAAGCCCAGTTGATGTGGGCTCAGTTTGGTTTTTGTGGGCTGGTTTGGTTTTGTGGGCTTCTGTTTGGTTTTGTTGGGATTAGTTGTTTGCAGCCCAGGTTTGGGTTCAGTTAGTTATTCAAAGCCCAGTACACAGTGGAAAGCCTAGTGGTACTGGTTCTAGCCCAGCTTGGCATAGCCTAGGTTTGAGTGCAGTTCACAGCACAGAGTAGCACAAGCTTCTGCACAGGTATCATGCACAGAGCAAAACAAAACACACAATTTCACACAAAATGAAACAAACTTCGGTGGTTGTGCAGTTGGCTTATATGGCGAGCTTATGCACCAAAAGTGTAAGGTAGAAGGCTCACAGTGTCACACAAGGCGAGGCTTCAAAATATCACAGTGGGGATTGCTTGATAGGCTTATGCAAGGTTGCTAGTGCAGTATGCAGGCATGGTTCACAGATTCAAGACACAGCACAAGGTCAAAGTTGAGCACCACTGGCAATCATCCAAGGCAAGGCAGCCACAGGGTCAGATGGATTATGCTCAGGGTTGTTGGAGTCAACCGGGGTAGTTGATATCAACCAGCCCAGTTGATGCAAACAGACTTGGGTATCTGTAGCTCAAACTCACGGCTTGGGGGCGGAGTCAAGCTCGGGGCGGCACGCACAGAGCACGAGAGGAGACAAGAGTTCAGCAGGTTTGCACAATGAGTAATTACACCAATTTGCACAGGGGAATGAGTATGCAAGGAGTTTGGCAAACACTTGGCTCAACTGCTCACACTAGGGTGCAGGTAGCTTGGCTATCCAAGCTGCAGCTCAACTCACAGCTTTAGTGGATGGAGTTTGGCTCAGAGCAGATGGAAGCTAAGGTCATAGAACATACAAGTGCAAATTTCGGGTTTTCAAAATTGCTCAAGTGTCACCGAGATATGCAAGCAATTAGTTCACGACAATCGTAGATGGTGACCTAGCATGGTGGCTACTCTGTCATGCAAGGCTATACAGGTTCAGAGTCTAACACAAGGTTAAACATGCATAAAGGTACATAGCATGAGGCATCAACTATCTCAGTTGACCTCAACTTGGCTTGCAGCCTAGCTTGGCTCTCCAAGTGGTAGCTTAAACTTGCAAATGCTTCAGGGGCTAGCAAGTTAGCATGTGGCTCACAAGGTCTGTGAGGTCAAGTCACTCAGATAACTTCCACTTGGTATTCACAGGCTATGCTCAAATTACACACAAGCATACAGGTGCACAAACAAAGATGCTCAGCTTACTTTCAGTCATGCACAGACATTACGGCATTCTCGGTTAGCGAGGTTCGGGGCTTTACAAGGTCAAGTTATCATGCATGCAGGGTAGTGCTCAGTTATCACAGATTCATATGCACAAACCCTAGATATTGCAGGGTTGGATGCTCAGCAGGGTATCTAGCTTATCAGGTGAACCAGGTTTGGCATTCAACACAGGTTGGCCACATACAAGTTAGGCATACATTCGGGAGTAATGGCTCACAACAAAGATGCTCGACCATGCTCAATGTCGGTGTGCAAAGCAAACAGGCAATGCTTCAAAGAACAGTGACAATTCATACATATGCTCATCATGTTAAAACTCAGCTCAAAGACAACACCCGTTCAAAGGCATCACGGGGCAATACAAAGTTCAAAATTGTAGCTCATTCACAGGCTAACCTCAAAGCCTGAGCTTTTCCTTGTCTTCTTTCCTTTGGCTTGCACAGCAGCAGCAGCAGCACAGGTACCTGCTACTCAGAGGGGAAGTTCAGTTCTCATAAAAGTGCAGGTCATAGCTAAGGGAATGAACATTAACACTGGCATAAGCAACTGAGAGTATTTTGGACTGACACAGGGGAAAAGTAATTTGGACTGACACAGGGGCTTGAAGAGTTATACTAACACTAAGATGCAGGTTATTATGAATTGAGAGAGCTATGAAATGCAAAAAGAGAAATATGGATTAACTAAGCTACAGATTATAATGACAAGTGGTTTTAAAAAGATTAAAATGCAAAATATAAAACAAGGTGATTATGCTAAATTATACCAAAGTTACAGATGCTATTAAGTGACAGCATGAGATGCAAATACAGGGTGCAAAATAGAATGCAATAACAGAAAAGCTATAAAAGATGCAAAAATAAACAAGTTAAAGCTAAGTTACACTAGCAAGGATTGCAAGTATACACAAAGGCAAGCTAATATGTACAAGGGTGAATTGAAATTTAGTGAAGCAAGCAATTAATCAAAACAACACACTACCAGTCCCCGGCAACGGCGCCAAAAACTTGGTAGGTCTATAAAAGAGCTTTCCTACGTATTACTGCAAGTGCACAGGCCTATTGGAGGCAAGGGCAAGTACAGGTCGATCCCACAGAGACTTGTGGTGTTGTATGTTGATCTAAGGCTTTGCTTACTGATTTCTAGAAGTGACAGATATATTTGTTGTTTGTCGATACGACTGAAGTTGAGTGTTATAACAATGAAGTAAAGATGAAATACAAACAGAGGAGAGTAAAGGGGCACTAGGATTGTCAAATCCACCACTAAATCATGCTATGTGTTCAACTAAATGGAGCTTTCTTGTTCCCGTGATGACAAGGATAATGTGTCAAGATTATCACCTATCTAAGGAGTTTCACCTAATGATAACTCAATTATCAGCTAAGGTACTAACCTAGAGCACTAGTTGTCTAATTAAGCACAACTAGTCAAGAGAATTAGCAAATATCTCTAAGGTTTGAGTCAAGCATAACCAATACGTTTTAGCCTAACTACAATGCATACATGGCATTCATTGTGAGAGTAAAGCATTGGAAAGCTAGAATTGAGATTATCTTTATAGTTTAAGCATTCAAGAACACCCACACAAAGTATAACAACATGACAGAGAATTAGGGTTTCATTGAAATCCTAGCAAACTATTTTAGAACATGATTAAAACATAAAACAACTAAAATTGGTGCTCTGGCTAGTCCAGGCATAAACTTTTCACAACCACATACTCTCCTATTTATACATGCAAAGATAAACCCTAATTTATTTCAAAAAAGAGAAATTAAACAGTACCCAATCGCCCATACTCTCTGAATCGCGTGCTCTCCTCTGCTTGTGCGGCTCTGAGAACTCCCTCAATGGATTTGATGTGACTTAAACCTAGTTCTTTCTATCTCTCACTTAGCTTCTAGGTAAGAGGCTATGGGAGAGATAGAGAGCAGGTAGGAGGTGGTGCGGCTGTTGTTGATGGTGTCAGGGTGAGGAGATGAGGATGGTGGTGGCGTGCTGGTACGGTGAAGGAGGTGGAGAGAATGGGTTCTCTCTGCAATTGTCGGGGGAAGAGAGGAAGAAAGAGAAAGTGAAGAAGAGAAATGGGGAGGTCGATCGGGTATAGGTATAGGCAGATGTGGTATGAAGCGGATGCATCAACGATTGATGAGCAAGCTGGAGCGAGCGTTGGATCAAGGAGAGCCCGATGCGTGGTTTGATGCGGCCGTAGGATGAAACTAGATCAAATCTCAACGGCTCATAGTGATGCGGGTTCGGATCCGGGTCTGGATAGCTTGGGCCCATGTCTTGTAGATGAGTTGCTCCTTGTTGGGTTGCAACTGTTGCGCGCGCGGGCTTTGGCTTTCTGCTCCATAGACGCTTGTCTCCACTTTTCTGCTCTTTTGGCTTCTCAATTTCTCCGAGCTTTATTTATTTCCTAAAAACACAAAATTAATTAGTACAAATATTTATTCTTGAAAACAAAGAAAACACAGAATCTGGGATAATATCTGATTTCTGAGCACAAAAGATGAGTTAAATGCCAATAAATAGATGTAGAAATATGCAATATTTGGCACTCATCATCCAACTTTCCCACAAGCTACAAGATTGCACTCTGGAGACATGCCTTTCACCAGACTGCCTTCCTAGATTGGCTTACTTGTTGAAAATATCTCATAATATCAAGTCTCTCTCCTTAGTATTGGATATGGCAATTACAACCCAAACATCTTTTCAATTTTAGTTGGATTTGATTTATTCCATTATGTTTTCATATAGATTTTATTTCGAACGCGCAATTAGGGGATATCAAAACTAATTGGGGGATATGAATTACTTCCCCCAACCAAAGGTGTCGGCTAAGGGGTGTTTTTAGGGGGCAAAAATACTAAAACACCCTTAGATTAATTAAAAAACATTATGAAAAGACTGTTATACCCTTTCAACTAAAACATAAAATCAAAAACCAAATCAAATATCCCCCATTTTCAGTTCCGGCATTCTCAGTTAGGGTTAGGTTTCGTTTTTTTTTCTTCATCTTCTTCATCGTTCACACCATCGTTCTTCATCGACGATTAATCGTTAAATCAAAAAAAAATTCGTCGATTAACCTACCCGAATCATAACCATGCCTCCACGGAAGAAAACAACTTCCCAATCGAACCCAAGTCAATCGAATCCAAGTCAATCGAACCCAAGAACGATTGTTCAACAGAAATTGAAAAAAAGACTTCGTTTGATTGCTCAAGAGGAAGAAGACAAAGAAGCAGAGTTATCAGACGATGAACTACTAGCAAAGATGGCTTTTGTGAGAAGGTTAGTCATTCTGAACTGTTTAATTAGTGTTTCACTCGATTCGTAGCTATGGGTTTAGGTCAAAATCGCGAAACCCTAACTGCAAATTTTGAGTTTCTGAAGTTCCGGCATTCAATTTAGTATGAATACCGCACCGGTAGTTGAAACCGGCATGCGATCTAGGAAGAATACCACGCCGGTAGAAGTCTCGGCATTCGATTTAGTATGAATACCACACCGTAAATAGGTACCCCACTCAATCTAGGTTGAAGACCACGCCGTATTTAAATCCTAATATACGTAAAAACAATTTAGTGAGTTGTACCTATAAACTGTATTTTAGAATTCATGCCGGAACTCTAGTTTTGGTATCCAGGAATTTTAGAATTTCTTCCGGCATCTTCAACATTTTATTTTGCAGGCCGCTACTTGAACCCGGCATTGATTCTTGTTTCGCGGGTATGCCGGTGGTCTTGTTAAGTTTCCAGGAATTTCCAAGGCTGTACTGGCATCCTATACATTTATTTATGTATGCCGGTACTTTAATCCGGCATGGATGTGTATTATATGTAAATGCCGGTAGTGGTGTTTAGTTATCCAAGAACATTCCTATACTATACCTAAGCATTCTCGACATTTATTTATGTATGCCGCAGCACTTTAACCCTAAGCATGAAAGTTTATTATACGTGTATGCCTTAACTAGCTCACTCACGGCATAGTTTGTTCTTTGTTATTGTATGCCAGTATTAGAAATGAAAGTTAGTGGTTGTCTACTATATTAATTTCATGCTTCTTTTGAAATAGATCTAAAGCAAAGGAAGCCAAAGCAAAGGAGGCTAACAAAGGAAAAGCTAAAGCTTCTACGACTAAGAAAAAAAGGAAGGATGGTCTTGATACTCCTCAGTCTCTGCCTCCTCGAGGGAATAACAAAAAGCGCTTGGGTTTTGAGACAAGAGGGGATATTTGGGATAGTGGTCGTGATCGTAGTATTCTTGCAATCCGTGAACCTATTGCAGCTGTTGAGGAGGAAGATGAGCAAGATGAGCAAGATGAAGAGGAAAGTGAGGAGGAAGACAATGAGATTGATCCAACTCAATTAGCAAACCAAATCCAAGGAGTAGTTGAACAAGGTGGTCCAAGTCAACAACCCACACAAGGCAAGGCGTCAGGCGTCAGGCAAAGTAAAAGTTAAAGGTTCGCACCTTCCTCATGTTGATGACATGATACCCGACCTTGAACGTGGTAAAATTTGGGGCGCAACTTCTTTTGATGAGCGGGTTCTATTTGGCTACAAGCACTCATGGGCTCGTACTATATATCGACCTATGTAAGAATTTCTATCTCGTGCATATGTACTGTATTTATGCAAAATCTCTTAAGATCTCTTAATCGTATTATCTCTTAATTGTAGGATCACAAGAAGGTTGTGTGTGTTTGACGAAACCAAGCCGCGGCTGATTGGGATTTGTCTCTAGAGCATGATGATGTCCAAGCAATAGTAAAGGAATCTGGTCTATATCCTTTGGTTGAAAATTATGTGAAGCCAGATATTGTCACAATCAATTGCTTCGTCGAAAGGTATCATGGTGAAACTGATACCATGCACTTCCCATTTGGAGAGATGACCTTGATCCCAGATGATGCTCAAAACATTCTAGGCTTGGATATTACTGGAAAATCAATTGCAGAACGAGGTGACCTTGAGCTAGAATTGACGAAGTTGCACGAGCTTACTAACAAGTTGTTTGGTTGGGACTACAAAGAGTCTGTGGAAAGCTTCTATGTATCTAAGGTTAGTAGGACAAAGACATTCAAACTGACCCTGCTTAAGAAGAAGTTTGAAAACACAAAGAAAAAGTGTCCAGAATGGATGGGACCCCGCACAGATTCGTTATACAGCCGCTGCGTACCTGTTATACATCTTGGGCACTCTGTTATTCCCCTCGAAACTAGTAGCAACAGGGTTAGTGCAGACTTCCTTCAAGACTTGGATCCGTTGGACGAGGTCTTTACCTATTCATGGGGCACCGTGGCAATGGCACATTTTATGATGGAGATGAGAAGGTCCTCTAAGGCGGTTACAAACCAATTCGGGAATTTCACTCTACCTGTGTACTTATGTTTTTAAACTTATGTTATTATTTATATTGTTCACGTGTATCCTTATTATGTATTTAGAAACAAAATTTACTGACTTTTATATGTATCATTTCAAATTTGTATAGGTGTGGGCTTATGAACATTTCCCAACATTGTTCAAGGACCACCCCTTCTTGAAGTTTAATCCCGTTGTTGACCCCCAGGAGCCTAGAGCAAAGAAATACAAGTTCAACGCCCATCCGAAGCCCGGTAACAATGGTCGACTGATAGAAATGAGACTGGCTCTTGACGCGATGACTACCAAGGATGTTGTGTTCGACCCCTGCAAGGAGGCTAGAGATAACCGTCAATACACTTGGTTTTATAACGTTGCATTATACCAAGGTCTTTTGTTCCACCCAAAGGGATACGTTATGGCTGATCCTCGACGTGTGATGCGGCAAATTGGATTCAAGCAATTACCTAGTGTCATGACAAATTTCTACCGAAAGGTACCTTCTTGATTATTCTCGTTGCATGTCAAGTTCCACAAGGTTGAGGGTAGAGTATGATCCAACTCCCGAACCAACACACTGGAGGGATAGGGAACCACGTCGTTTGGTTGATACTACTAATTGGGAGGTTGAGAAC
Source organism: Papaver armeniacum (assembly GCA_023531295.1). Classification (NCBI taxonomy): domain Eukaryota; kingdom Viridiplantae; phylum Streptophyta; class Magnoliopsida; order Ranunculales; family Papaveraceae; genus Papaver; species Papaver armeniacum. The sequence continues at coordinate 52,153 of JAJJWW010008770.1, read as the reverse complement.
AATGGTGATGAAGCTGACCCAACCTACATTCGTGATTATTTGGAATGGTCACATCCACTTGTTGTGCGGCCTGAATATGTCCAAGTTCCACCCCAGAAAAACCCTCCCATTACAACTCCTATAGATGGCACCACCTACGACGAGCCAACTTAATAAGACCGTTGGATTGCTAGTAAGTATTGTTAATTGCTTACTCGTTTAATGTACACATAATTTTATATTAGCATATATATACTGATTATGTGTTGTATGTATGAAACTAGCGGGGTCGGCTTAGCAAGTTGAAGAAGATGTTAGGTTGCAAGTACTCGGGAGGAGAGGTGTTATCCCTTGAAGAGATTAAGGAAGTCATGGAAAAGCTTGATAAAATTGAAGAAACCGACCGTAGTGCAAGAGATTTGTTCGGGGAAACGAGGAAGAGAGTGTCCCAAAAGAAGCAAAGGACCGAGTGATTAGCTCTTCAGTTGTGTTTCTTTCATTTGGATGGCGGTTGTTACGTCTTGAGCAATTTCTAACTTGTTTTCGTTTGTAACTCATGGTTTACTCTTTAGTAGTTTGGTTCGCTTTTGGTTTATGATTCGTAGGTTAAGAACATTTAAGCACGATCCAGTTTGTTTTTGTTAGGTTGAACATATTTAAATTTAAATTTGTAGTGAATTGTTATATTTGCAAGTTTTATTTACAAAACATGCCGGCACAGAAATTGTTCTACAAAACGATACCAGAATAAGAAGATTAAAAATTCCATGCTCCTAAGATAGATATAGGTAGGTACCCTATGAAAGCATTATCTTAATCCATGCCGGTTACAAGTACCTAAGCAAAGAAATTATTCTATATAACCATACCGGTATATGAAGATTAAAACTTCCATGTTCCTGTATAGATAAACGAAGGTACCTGCATAGAAGCGTTATCTAAATCCATGCCGGAATTGTATTTTTTTAAAATTTCATTTTGGTTACAAAACCGGCACTCTAATCTTGATTGATTTAATGCCGAACTCTGTTGTGATAGTTCTTCACTTAACGCTTTCTTAATTCATTCCTAAGTAATCTATTACATTGGATTAGAAAATTAAATTAAAACATACTAAACGACATGGAATGGATTAAATTTGGTTATAGAGGATCTCATAATCTATTTCCATCCCTTTTCAACAATTGCGAGCCTTTGAATCTTTCGTGTATATCTTCGAACACATCGTCTGAATCTCGGTGTTGAGGACCATCTTAATTGGTTCATCTTCTCTTTCAACATATTCCTTTCCCTTCATATAACACCCATCACACCCATCAATAGGCTTGCATTGGCCCTTGTGGTTTTCTCTTGACTCTGCTAGTTCAACAGCTTTGTCAAACCATTGAAACTCATCGCACTTTGGGTGATTCAAACACCTTAGAAACATTCTTCCATTTTCAGCGTCATCAGTTTTTGCAATCCAAAACTGGCGTGTTCCATCACAGCTTCTACACTTTGAATAAATAAAAGGACAATCCATGTCTAGATGAGAAGGTGACTTGCAAATTTGACACTTGCAATGATGACTCTATAAGAGAAAATTATATTAGTTATGCGTCATAGTATTAAACATTATATTGTTAGTAAATCTACTTACTTTGCAAATAGAGGTAGATGATGAATCCCCCATCCCTTCTGAAGCTTTAACCGTGCTTGGTATCTTGAGAGAATGATTTTTATTATTTGGTGTGTGGTTTGTGTAGATTTTTCCAAAGGAATGGGGGGTATTATATAGAAATGAATCCCCAACGGTCTTATTTTTCAAAAAACTAGCCGTTTTTTTTTTTTTTTTTGAATTTAACAAATGCCGGCATAGTCGCTATTATAGATTGAGTGCCGGATCAGAGTACCGGCATTGAAAAAAAAAATCAGAACCATGCCGGATTTTGTTGCATATTTGGCCCAATCTCTCAGAGAAATTACTTTATACCGGCATTGTCGTCTTATGATAAACCGTGTCGGAGCTTGATGCCGGCATTCTATTTTATGATTCTTTTAATCCCGGTAGTCTGGGTGATTTCACAAATACTAGCCGTTGAGGTTTTTCTCTATATAAAGAGAGCCAATACTTGGACCCAAAAGCCCAAAACTCGTGTGTTTTTATATATATCTTTGAGACTCTTAACTTAGGAAAACCCTAAACCCAAGAAAAATCATCTATAAATAGTTTAGTATAGTACCTAATCCCACATACAAGAAATGGCATCGTTTGACTCTGAGGAAGATTTAGCAATCACCCAAGCATGGTACGCCAAAACTCGTCCTTCAACTATAGATAATAGCACGCGGGATTCCATGTGGTTGAAGATTTTTAACAAGTTTATTCACGATTATGGTAACCCGAAAGGAATAACTGCTCAACAAATCGAGCAACGACACGACATCATCTTAAATGTGGTGGTTGAGTATCTAAAAATGAAACACCGGATCGACCACGCTACCCACAATAGATTGTCCCCTCAACAACTCGTAAGTATCCTTATGATTAATTCGACACAATCTATTCTTTTGCAATTTTTATGTAACAAACAAAGTTTGTGTGTTGTTTTTGTAGCATGAAGCCGTGAAAACGCGTTACTTGCAAGAAAAGGGAGAAGCATTCATGTTTAAAGCCAACGTGAACCATATCGTAACCAAAGTCACGGAGTACCACCAGCTGGGTGGATCGGAGACGGATTCTTCTTAGGAAGATTGATAGTTTAGTGGTATTTGCTTAGGTTTTTCGGGTATTTGGTTAGATTTATAGGGCATTCGGTTTGGTATTTCTTAAGGTTTTGTGGGTACATCTCTATGTAAACCCTCACGAGACTATAACTCGTCCACTTGGGTCACCAAGTGGTTTAAAGGCTTGATGCACGTGCTAAGTGCATTCGTGCTTCTGCGATAAGGATTACATTTGAAATAAATTAAAGTTCCGCTTATTTTATTTTGTTAGCATAATACAATACCACTGAATCCCTAAGATAGATATTGTATATATATGCATGTCGGAACTAAGTGTTACAATACTTGTCTACAATAATCCATGTTCCGCGTTGCATAGATAAACTTCAATGTGCTTGGCGAGAATTCCAGGCATGGTCGTAGTTCCTACATTCAATGCCGGGAAATTACATTCAATGCCTAACGAATATTTTTTTAAACCATAGACCAGTAAAGAGCATTGCCGCGTGGGATCTAAGTTACTGACAATGCCGGGATGATAAAGTGGAAAAGATCCGTTATGTCCTCATCTATTTAAAGGAATGGATACACCCATTGCACTTGAGTCCTAAAAAAAAAAAAAAAAAGTTAGCTCCAAGACATCTCTGGATGGATTATCAATCATTAACTACCAAGTTCATCAATTCCCTCGAAAAAGAAAAACGTATGAGGAACATATTGTGCACTGCGATAGGAAATCAATCATCAACCACCACCAACTCAGTTGCCACAATACTAGAAAAACTAAGAAGGAAGGAAGAAACCACCAAGTCAAATGCGGCAATGGAAGAAGAGATAATTAAGAGGAAAAGAGAAGAAAAATAGGAAGCAAAGCTTGAATATTATCGTCAAAAACTAGCTAAGATTGAAGCGGATGTTGAGGAAGCGGATAAACGCCAAAAACAAGCTAAGATAGAAGCGGATGTTGAGGAAGAAACCCAGTGGATTAAAAACTACTACATAGTATCGGATTTGCCGGAAGATCACCGCCCCTTCGGATCTTTTTTGGGGTCTAGTTAGGACTGGTTCTTCCATGAATAACTTGTTGGACCGTAAGAAACGCAGAATAGAATGCAGTGATCTTGTTGTACGCAATCGAACAACTGCCCTCATCAAATTATGTCTCAAATACAAAGAGTTTCTTGCAAGATATAGAGGGAATAGGTATGAAGCTCAGGAAGCATATTTCAAGTGGTTCAAAGAGCCTTTTAGGCATTTTGAAGCTGCTTTGTTTCTTGAATCTCGTTCCGAGAACTGATGTTAGTTGCAACTGGCTTGAGATGTTTTATTTTATGTGTTACGTTGTTTATGTGTTTAATGTTTTTTAGTTTATTTCCTTACTATTAATATGAAGGTCATTTTGGGTCCGTTTGTTTGCTTAAAACCTTGTGGTGGCTCGTTAACATAATACAATACCGTCACAAATTGAGTGTCAAGATAGTGTTCCTATTAAAATGTAGCAAGACAGTGTTCCGGCGTTAAATGTAGCATGTATGTGGTGCCGGAATTCTGAGGCTTGTTACCTTTTATAATTAAAAAAAGAAACAACTAACTCTAACTCCTTATTCTTCTCCAATGTAACTGTCGCACCAATTATCCCCCATTGTAACCGCCACAAACTTACTCATTCCATTTATTTGGTTCTTTAGTTGACGGTTACAAACTCCATTACTACATAAAAATGGAAACGGTTCCATCTTTCCATTTTTTTGTTTTCACTTAGCAATTCCAAGAGAACTTGTAACCAAACTCATTCAATTCTTCAAACCCCAAGAAGAATGGGTCCTCGCAAACCTCCTGAAAAACCAAAACATAATCCTCGTGGTAAATCGAAATCAGAAGCATCTATTGAACAAGATATAAGTGATGATGAGGAAATAACAGAGATGATGAGGTAAGTGATATCTATGTTTATTGAAGCATTCTTAGGGTTTATTTCATAATATAAAAAACACAAATTGAAACTTGCATGATTAATATAGTGAAATTGAAATAGATTGAGTGAATTGAAATTGAATTGAGTGAATTGAAATTCCAATTTAGTGTTTATCCCCCTATTATTGCATGCAAGTTATTGGAAAAACCCTGAAAAATCGTAATGTTCACTAGCCATGCCGGTATTGTTTACCCTATTTTGTTAAATCTCTGAGACAATTCTCTTAATACCGGCATGTGATTTCATTTACATACAATGCCAGAACTCGTAGACCGGCATGGAACTCATTTAGTATACAATGCCGGGAAAGGTGCCGGCGTACTCGTTATGTTCATCGACCATGCCGGTATTGTTTACCCTATTTTGTCAAATCTCTATAGACAATTCTCTAAATGCCGGCATGTGATTTCATTTACATACGACGCCGGAACTCATAGACAGGCATGGAACTCATTTAGTATACAATGCCGGGATAAGTGCCGGCGTACTCGTTATCTTCATTTATTACGCCGGAAATCTGTTTCCTAATTTTTTAAAAAACTCATTTTGTTAGTAGGTCAAAAGCTCCAAAAATGAAGAAAGGAAAGGGAAAAGCTGTTGATGAAGGAAAACCTAAGTCTTCTCGATCTCGACGTAGTAGATATGATCCGGAACGTCGTAAGCTCACGATCCGGGATAATCCCCCGGAGGAGGAAGATGCAAGCAGCGATGATGATGCTCAGTGGGAGAATTATGTACCTCCTGATGCAGCAGGTGGGTCATCCTCACATGGCTTAGGATAACCTGGAGTTGAAGACAATGACAAAGATGAAAATAAGCTACCAAAGCACCTCCCAAAACTATATGACATGATTCCATAACGCAGTGATGGCAAACACTGGGGTCAGCCAAGAGATCCCAAACTTTTATTTGACTACTAGGACTCTTGGGCTCGTTGGATCTATTCAACTTATGTAAGACGTTTGCATTTTGTTATTATATTGTTTATATATGATCAGGTGAATTGAAGTTTGTTTGGTATGTTTTTATAGGACCACAAGAAAGCCTTCCGTGTTTGCCGCCATCAACAAATGGATATATGGGATTTGGACGGGGAGTGTTCAGGTTCAAGCGGCAAGAAGAGCATCCGGGTTGTATCCCGCGGTAGAATACTATGTGGCCACTGATCAAGTGACGGCAAAATTGCTTCTTGGAGAGGTTTTATGCTTCGACTGATACCATGCATTTTCCTTTTGGCGAGATGACCATTATACCTGAATATGTCCAAAGAATATTGGGTTTAGAGATCCGAGGAAAAGTCGTTAACAAAGATGACGACGGTAAGAGCCTAGAATGGTCCAAGATATATGATCTGACTAAAAAGTTATTTGGTTGGGATGAGGAAACGACAAAATCAAATATGTACGTGAAAAAGAATACCATGACAAAGACTATTAAAGTCGTTAAGCTCAAACAGTTGTTTGGGAATACGATGGGCAAGGAATTGAATGCCGAACAAATTCAAAGAAACTAGCGCCGCTTATATGTTGTTCCTCTTGGGCATCGCAATATTCCCTGACTCTAATGGTAACTTGGTGCATATGAACAACTTACAATACTTGGATCCCTTGGAGGAGGTTCATGAGTACTCATGGGGCACTGCTTTCTTGGCACATTTTTTGGCTGAGATGCATAGATCTTCTAAGGCGACTTTCCGTCAATTTAATGGGAATTTCACTGTATTATAGGTAATGTGAACTAGTTATATTGTTTTCCAATTAGTTCTTTTCTTATACATACATTTCATTGGAACGATCTTTCATTTGCGTAGGTGTGGGCTTATGAACACTTCCCAACATTGTTCAATGAGTACAAATATTTGGAGTCGGCAATGTATGGTTTGGATCCACGGACTCCTATAGCCAAGAAATACGTTTTTTACAATAAACCGAAGCCAAATAACAGAACTCGGTTACTCACCATGAGGGAGGCTTTGGACTCTATTGCTATCCAAGATGTTGTGTTTGACCCATATAAGAACGAAAGAGGATTTCACTTTCCAAGGCATGACAATGTTGCGTTTTACAACGGACCATTGTTTCATCCAAAAGGATTTGTTATGCATAACCCTCTCCGTGTGATGCGCCAACTTGGGTACAAATAGAAAACACTTAAGGGTGAATCTGATGCCAAATTCTCTCAGTCTTACCTCAATGCGTATCAGAACAAAGATACGCCGGTAGTTTACAAACCAACTCCTGTAGTTGCACATTGGAATGAAAGGGAAGAACAACAACTGGACAGGGATGGTTGGGAATTTGCGGAAAACGGTTATGAGTCGGAACCAAGCTTCCTCAGAGGTCATTGGAGGTACTCACATCCTTATATTGTACGCCCCTACCAACGAAACAAAGTGCCTCCACAAGCGAAACTCTTGAAGAACATATTGTACCCGTATTTCAAAAGACTCTCCTTTTGTTGGTATGTAATTCTGTTCACTTCATATTGTTTGAATGTATACCTATAAACTTATAAAAGATAACGTACTAATGGAAATATATAACAACAGCGTCATGCTAGGAAAATTGGGAAACCGGTTTAAATGCAAGATCAAGAAAGGAGAGGTGCTGACCCCAGAAGAAATGAAGACAGTTGATGAGAAGATAGACAAAATTGAAGATCCAAATGCAAAGGGCTTGTGGACTCCAAAGAAGAAGAGGGTTCACAAGAAGCCAAGGACCGAGTGATCTAAGATGTTTGCTAATGTTTCTTTTATAGTATTAGATATGTCTTTGAACAATCTACTGTCGGTTTATGTTTATGTGTGTGTCTTGCTAAACTTTGAAATCTTTGTTTCATTTGTTTTCGGTTTGGAACATCTTAACTTTACATATGGTTTGTTAAACAATCTAGTCTTTGCTTATGTTATTTTATGTGTCTTGCTAAATTTTTGAGATGTTGATTTCATTTGTTTTTGGCTTAGAACATAATATATTGGTTAATCTATATGAAACATTATGTTTTTCTTTTTCAAAAACGGCATGGTCGAAATTGTAACAACCATGCCGGAAATCTGTTTTCTTTCAAAAATAAAGAAATTTAGAATTACGGCATTGATACGATTTTGAATGTAGTGCCGGTACTCTATCTTTCCCTTACGAATAATTGATCATGTTACAGTTCCGGCATTGTCGTGAAGTTATTATTAATGCCGGAACTTAAACTAATATCTCTCTGTACTTATGGTTAGTTGCCGGCATAAAAGAGAATAGTATTTCTAAGCCGGTATAAGTTCCGGAATTGCAAAGTTTGAATTAAATCATGTCGGCACGTACATAGCAATTGGTTTAATGATTACAATTCAAACTTCCAAAAAAAAACAAAAGGTTGTGTATGTCGGAACCACATATATCCAAATTACTCATCATTGCTTCCATACGTATGAAGTTTCCTCTCCTCCTCTTCAAGAGGTTTCTTTGATAAGGCAAACGCATCCCAAAATTGGTGATTCTCCTCGTACAATGCCATCCATCCTTTCCAGATATTTGGATCTAGGTCCTTGTTTTTAACCATCCCACAAACAGGTGGCAATGGACAATTATCCTTGAGTTTTGGAATAACGAAATGATTGTCGTTCACGAACGCCAAAACAACTCTTCTCTTCTTAAGGGATCCCTCACATTTTTGCCACTTTGGTGTAAATGTTACTTCTAAGGTGGGCGTAAAATAATGAACAACACATCTAAATGTATCCGCCACTAGATGCCCACAAAGTGGCATTGTCATCCAATATTCAGAAGGAATAAACTTTATCTCTTGCTCGGGCCCTAATACTCGAGCATACATATCATTAAACCTCTCGCCTTCACCAAGCAATTGCTCATAAAATCTCCTCTTGTTCACAAGTTGTTCGGCCATCCTCGTTCTAGCATATTTGCATGGTGTCATACCTCTAGTAACCGCCGTGTCAAAGATTCCTAGTTGTTCGGTCACAGCATGATAGCCACAATTTCCATCTCCATCGACATCATCCGTATACACAATAAACTCACGAATAGCCTCAGGAAGTTGGTCTATGTAAGACTCTATCTTCGTATGGTAGTGACTATAAGTCCTACCTGTTTGCGAATCCTTATACATCGTCATATTACCAACTTTTAGCTTAATTATATCCAAACCATCCTCTGCAATCTCTACACTCCAAATGTCTTCGGTATGTGACGGGAGATTATACTTCCTTGGCCTACACCTACCCCTTTTCTTTGGAACCTCCGATACATCGACTATGGGTGTGGCTTCGGAATGTTCACCTTGTTGTTCTTGGTAGCTCAATTTTGGTACCTTTGGCGGCATACCCCTTTTCTTTGGAACCTCCGATACATCGACTATGGGTGTGGCTTCGGAATGCTCACCTTGTTGTTCTTGGTAGATCAATGTTGGTACCTTTGCCGGCCTACCCCTTTTCTTCGGAACCTCCGATACATCGACTATGGGTGTGGCTTCAGAATGCTCACCTTGTTGTTCTTGGTAGCTCAATGTTGGTACCTTTGGCGGCCTACCCCTTTTCTTTGGAAGCTCAGATACATCGACTATGGGTGTGGCTTCGGAATGCTCACCTTGTTGTTCTTGGTAGCTCAATGTAGGTACATTTGGCGGCCTACCCCTTTTCTTTGGAACCTCTGATACATCAACTATGGGTGTGGCTTCGGAATGCTCAACTTGTTGTTCTTGCAAGCTTGACGTTGGTACCTTCGGTGGCCTCCCCCTTTTCTTTGGAACCTCCGATCCATCGGTTTTTGGTGTGGATACGGAAACCGTCGCTTGTTGTTGACTTGTTAAGGGTTCCTTCCTCGGTCTACCCCTTTTAATTGGAACCGGCGCTTCCGCGAATCGGAGTTCCGATATCTCACTTGCGGATAGATCACGTTTCTTGGTTGCCGCGATTTCTTCTTCGCGTCGAGTCATTTCTTTGAATTCTTTCCTTTGTTTTCTCCTTGAAACTTTAGTTTGTGGTCTACCTATCGGATCTTCCTTTACCGACTCTTCACTTGGTTTGATCCATGGGCGAGTAATTAGCCTTAGTTGGCTCAACAATACTTGCTCTGCTAGCCGAGTTGCCACGTGAGTAAGCTTCAGTAGAATTCCTTTGCTTCATTTATATCCCATGGTGATTGTCCGTGAGCTTCCGTAGGGGAGGGTCAAAAGATAGTTGCCTCCAAAACGGATCAATAACCTCAATAGGTATAACTTCTTTGTACTTCACAAGCATATGACGACACGAAGCCCCAAAGAAGACATGTCCTGACAAATACACACATCACCTGGTTTTCCATAATTTTTCTCATATGCCATTTCTCTCATCATATGTTTTATTGCCCAATGAGAGACGTTGAACTCTATTCCTTGGAGCAACTTAGTATATTGAAGAAACTGAGTCATCCTTTCTATTGAGCTTTTCTCAAAAGCCTTCTTGATCCTATCGATATCAGCCTTAAAGTATTGCTCCATTGCCTCGGTGACCGTAACCACGTTGCCTTGCCCGGATTGGATGAGATATTTAAATCTACCATGAGCGGATTCCGCTGCACTAGTTGCTTCGGCTTTGAAGTGCCTATACCGGTTTGTCCATGCACGCACAAATTTTTCCTTGTACTTATCCAACAATTTATCCCGACAATACGAGACGGCGCTTGGATACACTTCGTTATATTTAGCACTAAACATATTCAATCTCTTTTCATATATATCCTCGATAAAAGACCAATAAACTTTATCCTAATCCTTTAGAAATTCCAACCACTTTTTATGATTTTCATCGTGTTCTTTGTCCACTCGCTCTTTAATCTTTCCTCTTTCATCATCTTCTTCTTCGGGTGATAGTTTCTTCTTGCGAACATCTTCCTCTAGTTGAGCAATCATTCTCTTCTTAATATCCACCTTAGAGGGTTCAAACAAAGCATGACAATGTTTTGTCACATTTTGACCTATATGATACGTACATAGGAAATTTTGTGCATCCAGAAATACATCAGATATAGCACCCATTAGTGCGTCATCTTGATCGGTTACGATGACCCTCGGAAATTGATTTTCCGGGAACAATAATTTCAATTGTCGTAATGCCCAATGATAATTGTAATCCCTCTCTTTTTCCATTAAACACCAAGCCAATGTGAATGTTACCTTGTCCGATGTTTGCCCCACGATGTTGAACAATGGCATGTTGTATTTGTTTGTCTTGTAGGTGCAATCCATCATAAGAACACCACAACATGTATGAGCCAATTGTGAAAGCAAAGGATGTGCAATGAATATTTGAAGGGGCTTTTCGTCCGGTCCTCTTTTAATGATACGCGTGTAGTTTTGATCCCAAACTATCTTCTCAAATTCTTGCATAACGCTCCTCCCTTCCCATTCCACCATTCTAATGGTTGCTTGTGCGCTATAAATTGTACTTAGAGAAGAAACGTTCTGATCATCCTTTTCCTTGAAGGTTCTAAGAATCACTCTTGGTTTGATACATACTTTGGTCATTATCTTTACATCCTCGAATTCACGAGGTTTTAGCTTCGCAACTATGGAGTGACCATTAAAATCTTTCGGATCCTGGTGGTTATGTTGGCCAAACTACACCGTACAATCCCATTCCTTTTCTCTGTCTCTTAAATAGAATACAAGCTTAAAGGGGCAATTATCCTTCCTCATATGAGTCTTGTATACCCTATTAGTCTTCTTTTCATATACATAACCCTTTCTCTTATGGCTATTCTTCGCCTTGTATTTCCCACTTCTCTCGCAAACCATCTCAAAACGCCTATTTGAACATTGGGTATTCCTCACCAACACACACTTGTTCTTAAGAGCCGTCTCTTTTGCCCAAGCAATTGCTTCCGCTGGAGATTTAATTCCCTACATTAGGACAACAACGGAAGACTATAAGGTTCATTACAAGCAATCCCTACATAACGTTCTAAAAACTAGGTGAAAAGTATTGTTTGGTAACATACCGGAGGCATCTTATAGTATTCGGACGTATCCGGACCAAGTGGTTTGGAATTTGTTGGATCAATGTATGTCACAATCTAAGGAATAAATGAAAAGAATAGAATTAGTTCAAAAAAAAAAAATACCATGTCGGGCACCATTTCCGACGTGCTCGACAATAGTTCCGGCATTGAATTATAATGTTCCGGCATTTTAGAAATACACTTGAAAGGAGGAGACAATTATACACAGTACCGGCATTGTATGTTCTTGAACACAATTACCGGAAGAGGCAATACCGGCATTCTCGCTAAACAAGGTACAAAGCCGGTAACATGAGCCGGCATTCTCGATATGTGATTTTTCCAGCCGGAAACAAGTTATTATTGGCGGTAATTTTAAAAGCATGTCGGGACCAATTACCGGCGTGCCCGATATTTTATATACCACGCCGGTATTGGAGTTCAAAAATCTTAAACCCCTGGATGCTTTTCTGGTAGTACCGGCATGGTCAGTTAGGAGTGAACCATGCCGGTTTGAATATTCCATGGAATATTCGGTGGTAGGTAAAAAGCATAACTGCATACCGGCATGCATAGTTGGTTTGAATACCACGCCGGCAAAGTTTTTAAAATGGGGGATATCTTGTACCGACATGGAAAGGAGTATGAATACCACGCCGGTATCATTAGTTCCGGCGTCGTATTCATACAACGAGCATGCCGGTACGAAGCTGTTTCAGACAAAAAAATTGGCGGTTTCAAAAAGAAATCAAATTTTCGACCTCTTTGAAGCATTACCTGTGTGTTGGGGTTGCTTGTATGTTGAACATGTTTACTTTCTTGGGTTGGTTCTTCGTAAAACACTTCATGATCACGAAAATCATGATCCAAGGGTGTTGGTTCATCATATAACTCCAATTGTGAGCTGTTATCATACACCGAAGATTGAAGATATGATTGTTGTTGTAGTTGAGCTAAAGATTCAGCTGCTGCAATTCTCTCATCATAATCATCTTCCATTTTCAAAAAAAAAATTCCACCCAATTTTTTTTTCTCTCCTTCTACTCCTCATTCACACAAATTAAAATAAAAACACACACTAATCTATCCCCCAAATACTTAAGATTTTTACTAATTATTATTAACCACTAAACATGATTAGTGAGGGCTAAATTAGGAATTAAAAAAATAATTACATAAGGGGTGACCCAGCTTTGCTATTTGGACCCCTATTTTGTCATGTACCTATCCCCAATTAGTTTGATATCCCCCATTGCGCGTTCTTTATTTCCACCTTCAGCTCTTAAAATAAATTAAACGCATCTTCTTCTAAGGTTTAATTGTTTGTTTGGTATAGGAACAATTAGACGAAATTTTAGAGGAAGTATCTTGTGATGAGGTAACCATTACTTCATAATTCAAGCTAATTCTTCGTATTTTGCCTACAAAGTTCCCATGATGTTAACTATCATATGCATCTTCTTCTAACACTTAATTGTTTCTTTTATATGACACAAGGGTACGAAGGACTGAAAAATCCAGTTGGAAGAGTCTCTCTATTTATATATTTTCAAGGCTCTAATTAGCTTTCGATTAGGGTTGTCAACGGGTCCGGGTCCTCATGGTTATAATCTACTTATATAAATCGGGTATGGTTCCAAAATTATCGGACCCGATAATAATCTCGGGTAATCGTTGGGTATTAAGAAAACTTTAAACAAATATCTCAAGATTATGCATGCAAAATTTTATCTATTGGTTGTTCCTATTAGTGGGCTAAACCAAAGTATCGGACCACGCCATTTCAGTTATGTCCCTTGTTTTTGTCTAGGTATCCTACTTTTTGCAGATGGTGGTTTATGCTCCAGTTATAACATAGAGATGGATATTTTTGGTGATCATGCCTTACATTGTGCCAATGATGTCTTAAATTTCGACCCAACCTTATTCGTGACACACTTGTTGATGCTTGTTTTCATAGATTGGAGAGGAAATGATTGCCTTTTCGAAGAGATTGAAGAACTGCATCTCCTTCCACGACTTCAATATAAACGTAGGCAATTATTTATTTCATAAAACAGGGCTTGTTATTCATAGTTAGATTGGGGCCTAGCTGGTTGCAAGGCTCCCAACCAATTCCCTTAAAGATCCTATATAAATAATCTCTAATTTTCAAAAACAAAAATATCTCAACAACTTAATATCTTTCTCTTTTTGGCTTAAATCACAATTCTTATAAAAAAAAATATTATTATTTCTTTATTGATGTTCTAAATAAAGACTAAAGGTAACAAGCAAAAAAAAACTAAAAAAAAAAACAAGCAAAAACTTAGAATTTTGCTTAAATGACGAATTAAAGAATGAATTATTGGGTATTGTTAGAGCACTGCTCGGTTGAACTCGCAGGTGTTGTTATCTCAAGATTGTTTGTCAATGTTAGTAATCAAAACTATAAGTCTTTATTTATAGTCTACTTATAGATGTCTCAGACTAGGATAGATTGTGTAGTTGAGCATTAGAATTCACGGCGTTCATCATTTGAAGACAAAGAACTACTAAGGAGAGCTTGTGGAACTTCATCAACAAAAGGTATGTGGAGAGTGAAACTCATCTATCACTTGGAAAGTCTATTTTTACTCTATCTCCTATATTGAGACATAAGTCGTGTTACGTATAGTTTTCTATTATACACATTTGATATTTCGAGCTGAGTTTATCTCGCTTACATATTTCTCGAAATATGTGTTGGTAAGATTTTGCTTCAACCAAGTTCATCTTATATTCTTGACGAAAGTCAAAAGATGATCATGTGAAAATTGCCGAGTAACATCTTACATGGTTTGTGTGATACAATCGTTTGATGTAAACTTGGAATAGTTTTTTATGATTATTTCAATAACTTGAAAATTTCTTTGATGCTAGTAGTGTGTGAAAACGGCTACTGTCATCCTCAATGATTGAAATAGAGTTTAGAACTATTGGATTATAAACATAGTGTGCATTCTTGCATGTATGTGATCCATGACCGAAACTAAAGTATGCATACTCGTATGTGTACTTGTAGTTGTGAAATTCCGTGTACCAAGTACACATACGGTACGCATACTTGCGTAAGGTACAGTTCCGGGAATTTTTGTTGGGTTTTGGAAGTGTACTTAGGTATGCATACCCGTTCACATACTGGCGAACCCAAACTTAGACCGGCTACTTAAGTATGCGTACATGTTTGCATACTTGAGTGCTTAAAGTTCTAAAATCGGTTGTGACATGAACTAATACATTTATTTATATATTAAGGAATGCATTCTTTGCAAGCCGTGGCTATAATGTTCATGAATTGATTCAAGTGAATCAAACCGATTTTTCTTCAATTGTGTTCTTGTATACTTCTATGAGAATATAGCAATTGAACAACTCTTTAACTAGTTTCAATTGAGTCATTTGAACTAGTTATGGTTAAGATGAATAATGTTGATATGAGAGTGTTCATATAGCTAATCTCGGTTAACTACTGTTGAGCCAACATGGTGTACACGTTTAGGTACGGCTACATAAACCTAAATGAAGGTACATTTCATTTGTGTATAACAAGCTAAGTTAGATCTAACGGTTGAAAGATATTAGCTTGAATCTAATCAGGTTTTCATCTAACGGTGATTATTGAATGCTTTGTTACCAAGGTAACTTAGATTGCAAACCCTGATTTGAAAAAAAAAATATATAAAGGAGAACTCTAGCAACTGGGAAACCTAATCCCCACATCGTTTGTGTGATAATAGTTGTATAAGCTAGAGTCGATTCTCCTTTAACCTTAGATTTTTCACGAAACCCTGTAGGTTAACGACTTAAAGACTTCATCGGGATTGTGAAGCCAAACCCAACTATTTTCTCTGTAGTTGCGTGTTCAGATCTTACTTATACTATCGTATTGAGTACTATCTTCTCTAAGAGTTGCTCGAGATTATATCTTTGATAGGTAAGATTAAAAGTAGTCACAAACATCTTTGTCTTATCGTTTGTGATTCCACAGTATCTTGATTCGCTACCATACGATTAAGATTATTGTGAGGTGATTATAATACTAGGCAGTCTTTCTTCGGGAATATAAGTCTGGGTTATCAATTGGTTCCTGTTCACCTTGATTTATCAAAAGACGGAACAAAACTTGTAGGTATTTCTGTGGAAGACAGATTTATTTATTCCAATAGACTTTTCTGTGTGAGACAGATTTATTTATCAAGTCTTCGACTTTGGGTCATATCAACTCTTGGTTGTGCGTGAGATCATCTAAGGGAATCAAGTGCGTAGTATCCTGCTGGGATCAGAGACGTAAGGAGCGCAACTGTACCTTGATTCAGTGTGAGATTGATTAGGGTTCAACTACATTCCAGTCCGAAGTTCATTGGTAGTAGGCTAGTGTTTGTAGCGGCTTAATACAGTGTTGTGTTCAAAGTTGGACAAGGTCCCGGGGTTTTTCCGCATTTGCGGTTTTCCTCGTTAACAAAATTCTGGTGTCTGTGTTATTTCTTTTCCGCATTATGTTTTGTTATATAATTGAAATATCACAGGTTGTGCGTTGATTCGATCAGTTGGTAAATCCAACCTTTGGTTGTTGATTGATCCTTTAACATTGGTCTTTGGTACCGTTCAAGTTACTTCTCTTATATTCAATCGGGCTCGCAAATTCTTATTTGTTGATTGCAAATAGGATTGAGAAAGAGAGATACAAAACTCTTTGATACACTTTTCTCTAGATTGAGTCTGACTGTCTAGTTGATTCTCTTGAAAGTATATTGGAGTTTGTCTATTCAGATTGCCAAACAAAATATTGGGTGTGGTTGTTGTACCCCCGCTTTTTCAGGCATCCTACGGGTAAATACCCGTCCAGTGCTAAGTTGCTAATGGGTCCACTTTTAGCACTAGGAACTGGACCCGAATGCACCAGGTCCGATTTCGGTTCTGGGTATTGGGTACCTATTGACAACCCTACTTTGAATTCAATCTAAGATACCCTGAGTCCGAGCAAACACTTTCTCAGTGTAAATGAAATTATTATTAGGAATTCACGTAAGCATGTGAGTATTCGGAATTGAAAGTACATTGAAGATTATGCATTATGATCCAGGGTTATGAAACCGAGCACAAAGATGGTTTATGATGGCTCGGTAGCCTTTGAACCTACATGCATAAATGATGTTCAATAACACTCAAGACTAATCCATGGTCCACAACCACGATGTGATTTAGTGAATAAATTTGTTTTAGAAGTGTTTATGAGAACTATAGCAAAGTCGAACATAAACATATAGAATAGCTCTTTACTTCAATTAATACTAGAACTAGACAGGTTTGTAAACCTCGATCGTGGTACGGGGTTTTCAAACCTTGAAGCTTGTGAAAGTCATGCCACAAAGGGTTTGCAAACCGATTTGCAACATTGGCGGCTTACAAAAGTCAGTTGGTACTGGTTTGCAAATTGGGTTTGCAAACCTACCTTATTTCAAAATCATATGTAAGGGGTTTATGAACCTCTACAATATGCGGAATTCAGACTGACTTTGGTAAAATATGTGACTATGTTTATCTAGTGCAAAATAGTTCTTTTTCTCACTTAATCAATTTGAAACATTCTTAATGTCCATATAAAGTATACCTTGTTGCTTAGAAAATTTACAAATAATCAACTTGGTACGAAAATAGTTCTTGAACAACAAATTGTTTCAACTATATTGTTAGGGATCTAGAATATTCATTGCTTGAATCATATATAGATATTTAACCAAGACAAGCTTGAACTCACAAATTTGTCTTTGTAATATTAAATCTATTGAATAGTTCCGAGTGTATTCATCACCAAGACAGTTTAATCAAACAATCTAGATAGTTTAAGTCCTTATTATTTGAGATGAAAAACAAGACTTGTTCTTGTTGAATAATCTTCAAAGATATATTGAAAGTTTCATACTTGTTAGAATTGATCCTACTAATAAGGATACGACTAGATTGATCTTGGACATTGATTTTTTAGATCGTCCAAGTCTACACAATCAGTACACGGACGTTTGGTCTATACATATTGATTGTGGAAGAGAAAGAGAAAATTTTATATCTTCCTCATGGGTCTTTCCTTTGACTACTTGTGATTGTATTAGGTTTTGTCCATACAGTTTGCCGAATGAAAAAGTTGGTGCTATACTTGGTACCCTCTCCTTTTCGGTATTCATCTAAACCTTACTGTATATTCATATTTTGTAGATTTACAACAATTGGGTTGAAAGTAATGGAAAACATTATGGTATCAAGATAATGACAACTAAATGCTAGCTAATATGAAAAGAATGGTGTATTAGACTCTTTCAGGGAAAAACTAATAGTAGCTAGAGTATATCCTCGGGTGTTCAAATATCTTTACATTTCTAGATAACTCTTCTTCTATGGTGTCCAATATTTTACCTCATGTCAACTATACTGGATTATTGGCCTGTGAGTCTTGGAAATCTCCTATGGATACTGATCTGAAAAATAATGTGGAATCATTTTGGATTTGAAATACTTCAATTGCTGAATATGAACTAATTATGAGAAACTCTGTAGGAACAGCTCTCAAAGCTTGCTCTGGATATGTCACCGCTAGAGCTACACAAAAATCGGACAGCAACCGGACCAAAACCGATAAACCTGGATCAGAACCGGAGAAGG
This sequence comes from Papaver armeniacum, assembly GCA_023531295.1. Taxonomy (NCBI): domain Eukaryota; kingdom Viridiplantae; phylum Streptophyta; class Magnoliopsida; order Ranunculales; family Papaveraceae; genus Papaver; species Papaver armeniacum. The sequence goes on along the minus strand of JAJJWW010008770.1, from coordinate 33,829 downwards.
GAGTACAGGGAATGAAACTAGAATTCAGAACCGGTTGTATGGGGGGTACAGGTACCAGTTCCAATGTTATTTCCGACCTTACAAGTACCCCAAAAATAGTTGATAGAAAAATAATATATCTCTCACTCATCTCCCTAACAAAACCACTAAACGAATATATCTTTTCTTTAATAAAAGGTGTTCTAAAAGGGGGAACATCAATACGAAAGGATACCAAGGCGATCAAGAATCCAGAAATCAAATCAGATAAAAAAAAAAAACTAGAGTGAGAAAATGTGATTTGGATGATCGATATGTAGGGTCTATTTTTGTCCGACCTTGTTGGTGATTTTGATAGGATTTATCATTGGGTTTGGGGTATTTAGGAATGTATTTGAGAAATTGAAATACAACGTACATGTTTCTGATCCAGGGGCAACTTATTACCACTTTGGAAAACCATTCTCGGGTTATGAATTAGTTGTTCATCTCTAGGGATTAGGTTTTTTCTTCATGTTGTTGATTGATTTTTATTGTATTTTTCTAGGGTTTTTATTTTATTAACAGATGTCTTAAAGATTGTTTCTGATTTCATAACTTCCACAATTTTTTCTTAAGGTTCTATTGACTTGTTGATTTATTTAATGTAGAAGATTTTATGTGAATGAATTATGGTGATCAATAATAATACACTATAGGGATGAATTAATAGGTAAAACCCCGGTGTCGGACTCGTATCAGAACGGTCTTACAGGTACATGTACATGTACCTGATGTGTTTTTGAAGTTGTTTGTAAAAAGTGGTAAGAAAGATGTCGTTCCTCTCAGACTTGTGAAGGATTTTTTAGATTCAAATAAAACTAGAAAACTCAAAGAAGGTTGTTATCAAGATTATAAAAAGCACTGAGACTCAGGTTTCCATTATTTTTTAACTTTTATGTGATTCAATATTAATAATTATCATGCAATTCATACATTCAATTGATTCTTAAATATTGTCAATAGTAGATTTTCAAAATACTGGTTGTTAATCTCAAGCATGGAACATCAAGAGCCCTAAGCTAAGCATGCACCATCAAGTGAAAACACAACGAGTTAGCAAAAATCTTTATTTCAATTTCGATTCAATGAAAATAATCATAAAAAGAATTGCATAAATTAATTAAATAGATATTACCACATATATGTTGGAAAAATAGCTTCCTCCGTCGCCTCAGCAATGGGGTTTAGCTCCTCATATTAATCACTTGCTCAAAATATTGGTTTATGGTTCAAAAGTTGATTAAAAGAGTGAAAAGTAATAACACAGACTGTTTGCAACGGTGTATCGGCGTTACAAAGCAGCTGTTACAATGGAACTGTTACAGAAAACTGTTGTAAACACTGTTGCTTTGTCGCTGATTTTAAGACCCCAAAAACGAATGTCTTCAATGGCCCTTTGTTCTTCGTGTTCTTCCTTCTACACCAGCAGAACTCGACTTCCTGCAACTCATCCTGTTGATCTCTGCGGTGTTCTAAACTTCCCCTAACTCCTTATAAACTTCAATACCTCCCCCTGGAACTCGACTTCACCTTTTATATCCCTCGGAAACCTAAAAATCCCGATTAAAATTCTTCTCTTCCTTTCCGTGCAAGTCACGGCAATAATATCTCTGCCGACTTACTTACACAATTCTAACTCCGTCCAAACCATCCCGGACTCTCTATTAGGTAATTACGTATCTTAGGAAAGATTATCTCACGATTTAGTCTCCCCGAATCTTCCCAAATCAAAGCCAACGAGACCCGTAACTTCTTTCACCTCTGTTTTGCTCCAACTCGAGTTCTAGCCAATTTGGATTCAAACAAACAACTTTACCCGAGGCATGTTTAGGCCTAAGAAGTAAACCCAATCAAATTCAAATTTTTAGTCTCCATAGAACTCGATCAAAATCTCAACCCTAATCCAAAGAAAGCGTGTTGGTTTCTTTTCCCGCCAAAACTAATAATTCAAATGTAAAAGATGGTCGCCCCCTATCCTCTGTTGGGGTGCGAATAGCAGGTGTCTTGGGGGCGACCTGAAGGTGCCCCTTAGTAATTTGGGTACCCCTTATCCATAGTGAGAGTCCGAATAGCAGGTGTCCTCCGGGCGCTTTTTCCAACTTTTCGAGCCGATTTTTTTCCAAAAATGTTTATTGGCCAAAAATACCTACACACGCATAAAACACCATAATAAGTACAAAAATGAGCACTATCAATATATAGAATCGAGACAAATTAGACACAAAAATGTGTCTATCAAGATCAAACATAAAAACGACCAAGATGACTTATATGTACTCGGTTTTTAAGAAAACCGGATCAAGACTGTCCTTGTTGCGAAAATCTAGTCACCGCAAGCAACACATAATAGGATGAAGCATTAGGAATGCAAAAAATTACTGAATGGGAAAAGGAACACTCACTGAAAAAAAAAATTGGTAGAAGTTGACTGTCAAAGACTGATATTACATGAAGTAGAAGAATGAAGAAATCATAAGGCGTACTAAGTTTATCTTATCAACAAATTCTAGAAATTTTGTTGACGAGAAAACTGCAACTGCAGAAAAACCACGGGATTTCGTCCAGATTTGAACACCAAACTATATTAATCTGCTATAGACACTAGCATACTATCAGACTTCAGACTGGAATGTAGTTGAGTTTGAATCCACCCTCCAAATGATTCAGTTATAGTCACGCTACTTACGTCTCTTGAAATCGATTCCCTTAGTTGACGTCCTTTACATCCTAAGAGTTGTTTCAGTCGAAGTGAAGACTTTTGATACCAATTTGCTTCTAAAAGATAAACCTATTTGATTTTCATTTAGATCAAGGTGGGGAAATCTGTTTTCAATAGATAAAGCTACTAAACCTCAAAAATCTGGAACTTACGACTCCCAGAGAGCAGCCTAGATTCCTAACCACCTCTCAAGAACAATCTCCAAATATCAACTAAAAATCACTTTTCAGATATTTATCTTGAGGAATCATAAAGTCTGAGATGAAAAGAACTTTGCAATTACTATCTATCTTGCCTGAAAGAGATTACGAAAACCTCGATAACAGAAAAGAAAAATCATATTCACGAACTATCAAGGTAAATATAGTCGGACTTGGCTTCACGAATCCCAAATGTGAAATCTTTTAGACGTCGTAAACCTAATTAGGTTTCTCAGAGGAAACCTAAGACTATAGAGGACAACTCTAGAATCAACAGAGACACAAAGTGTCAGGGATTGAATTTCTCAGTTGAAAGAGCATCTTTATTTAAATTTTTCAAAAACCATGTGTTTCTTAAAATTCAAGCTAGGATAACTTGAGAATCAAGCAAACATTTTTAGTTCCTAGAAATACATTAGAAGAATATACATTAGGAACCTAAGTTCTGGAACCGTGTATAATGATTGTTCAGTTTGGAAAGTATGTTAAAGAAATAAAGCAATTTGATGTTCATTTAAACATCTAAGAATTTAATCATGATGCACACACATAAGTATTTGAGTGTTCAATGAAGTCTTAGAAGTGTTTGAGAGAGTTCTAGCAATGTTAAACATATTTAAAAAATAAGTTTATCTGCTAAAATCTTAAACTGGGACAGTTGGTGCAACGATTCGCGGACCGTTAGGCTTGTTCACGAGTCAGGGTACAACGGTTACCGAACTCAGTTGACTATGGTTCGTGAATCGGGGTCGCCAAATGCTTTTAATAAATCAGTTCACAACGATTCATGAACTGTTCACATCTGAACTTATGGTTTGCGAACTAGTTTACCAACACTCCTGTATTTTTGAAACTCATATATATATATAGTTTGTAAACTGGTTCGCTAACCTACCATAAGCAAAAATATCAGATAGTCCAATCTCTCTCTCTTATAATGTTTGAAACATTCCACGTGATAAAATCATTTGCGTTGGCAATTTTAAATTGATTCAGAAATTAATTCACACAATAAATTGTTTAGAACTGATGTTATTAAGGATCGTTGAACATCTTTGCTAGAATCATCTTTTGAGATTTTTAACAAGACAAGCTTGGCTCAAAATTTCTTCTTTGTAAATCTCCTAGAAGTCATAAGATATCGTCTCAAAAACATAAAATAGTAAGATAGTGAGTAAAATAGAATGGTTCAGTCCTCACATACCTGATACATAAGTTCTCCAAATGTCTTCGTCGATCTTCAGTCTTCAAGGGTAATGTCTGATACTTAACTACCAAATTCTAACCTAGTCTGAGACTTGACTTAGTAGACCAGAAATCAAGATATAGTTTTGATCATCTAACATTGACAACAAGCTTGAGATATCAAAACTCGTGGGTTAAACCGAGCATTGCCCTAACAATATCCCTATTTGTCAATTTTAGTGATAAAACTATTCAATACATATGGATTCAAAATAAATAAACTTTTCAACTCAACCACTAAGCTTGATTTCCTTGGTTCTTCAACAAATGTCTTGAATTCTTCGCACTTTAAGTTCTTCTATTATTTTGCATGTGTTTGTTTAGCATCTTTTTTGTTGAAGATCCGTAGCGATAACAACTTATGAGAATACTCAAAAAAAACTTCGTTAGAATGAGGTAATTAATCACGGTTTACTCATCGGTTGATATATAGAAACATAGCATTGTTACCTTCCTCAAATTTCAATTGCACCACAACTACGAAGCAATATTATGGTGATATGTTCTCCTCCTTAGTCAATACTTACTTCTTTCGCAAAATTGCTAAAACCTATAGATGATAATCCACTCCCCCATACATGATGCTCCAAATACATACATAATGTAGTAAGATAATACTTAATGATTCTCCCCATATGAAAAATCGTGATCAAGATGAATTAAACAAAAAGTATTCAAGAGTACAGAACACATACCAACATTTAGTTTAGACGATTTCACCAAGAGACCTCGGTTCACGTCAAGGAGATATAAAGGTACAAGAATCTCCTACAATTCCACATCCACACTACCCACAAAGATATTACCATTAAGCACAAGTTCAAAAGAATTCTCCCCAATTTGATATCATTTCTGAAAAAACAACATGAGCGATGCTAACTTTTATCACAAGAGAAGGATTCTCCTTGTACATATAAATTTACTCGTCAGTTACGAACAAAGTAAATAAGTATCTCAGTATTTTTTCTCTTCTCATCAGTGATGAACAAATAAGTTAAAAAATAACGATATTAATGTTAGAGGATTAAGATATAAGATTTTCGTGAGAAAAATAGTCATCGAAAAAAATTATTCTCTACGTCTGTTACGAAAAAGAAAAAGATTTGTGCCATATGACTCGGCATAAGAATTATAAATTCTCTAGCCATGTACGAACATAGGAATTAAAGTTCACCACTATCTCCTGGGAGTTATGCAATCAAGGAAGTAAGTAGATTCCTAGAGAACATCTTAAAGAATCCAGTAGCAGTATATTCACAAAGTGTAATCATGGAGGGACCAATACCCCCATTCTCAAAATAGATCCACTTTTTCAAGAGTTAAGAGCTTAACCTATGAGGAAATATGAGATATATATTCTAATCACCATAATTTGATAGCAAAGAACAAATCTCACAAAATAAGCAATACATATATATCATCTTTGAGAGTTCGAGCAATGCTAAACATATTTTTTTGAAAAATAAGTCTTTGAGCATTTGCTAAAATCTATTGCGACGGTTGGTACAACAGTTCGTGAACCGTCAGGATTGTTCACGAGTCAAGGTGCAACGGTTCGTGAACCGGGTTCGCCAAACCTAAAAGACTACCGAACTCAGTTGACTACGGTTCGCGAATCGGGTTTGCCAACTGCTAACCTAAAATACCAACTTTAATAAATTGGTTCACAACGGTTCGTGAATTGTTCCCATCTGTACTCACAGTTTGCGAACTGGTTTGCCTACCCTCCGTATTTATGAATCTCGAGATATCTATGGTTCGCAAACCTGTTCACCAACCTACCTTGAGCAGAATTTCAAAGTGGTTCCGTATTTCTCCCTTATGATGTTTGAAAAATTCTCAAGTAAAAAAATAAATGCATGGTCAATTTTCAATTGATACACCAATTTATTCAAACAATAAATTACTTAAAACTAATATTGTTTAGGATCGTTGAACATCTTTCCTAAAATCATATTTCGAGATTTTTAACATTACAAGCATGACTCAAACATCTTCTCGTCTATTTCAAAACTCTTTCGCAATGTAGCACAATATATTTCGCACAACAAAATCTTCGTCGCCCGGTTAACTCCACGATGCAAAGAGAAGGAACCCCATTTTCCAAGCCACGTTGAATTATCAAAATGGGATTTTTGGACGAGGCTTGCCCTAAGTCCACGATTTAATTTCGTACTTCTCTCGAAATTTCACAATCGATTAAGCCCGAACACCCACCCAATGTTACATCTTTAATAAACGCGGGAAAATTTGGCGCTTTCCCGCCATTTTGTCAGCTTGTTTAAGTATTGAAATACAAGATCTTTTAGGGTTTGAAATTTGTAAGGTCTTGGCTGCTTGGGTTCCAACTTCTTCCCTTTCAGCAGAGTCTGTGGTTCAATTTTCTCTTCTCTGGGAATCCATTTATCCTGCTCCACCATTTCTGGTTCAGATTTCGTCGCTTTGAATGCACCTGAAGTAAGGTAAGAGAAACAAAAACCCTCAGTATCATCATCAAAGATTCAAAGTATGATGGAACAATTGCTGAATTATGCCTGCAAAATAATCACAAAAACAAACAAAACATTGTTATGGCTGAGTCGCGGACTAGGTCGCTTTCTTTAAGACGTTTCGCGGCTCTTCCCAAGATTGTGCAAGCAGTTCTTCAATGACGCGTCGTCCCTAGGATAAAACAGCCGAGATCAATCTCTTACACAATCACTCTTGCACGGTGAGAGGATGTGAAACTTCTACACTTCATTCTTGCTCAGAAACTCTTCAGAAAAACCAAGGATGATCACACACTTGTTTTTCTTTCTCACACAAATTCATTTTTCTTTTAAACTCAAGAAACATAAATGAAAACTCTCCATAAGAAAAAGGCTCCTAAAACTCTTCTTCTTCTTCTGTTAAAACAAAAACATAAAAGACATTCAACTCATGTTTAATTTTCTAACAAAAAACTTATTTATAGTAAAGGGTTTCAAAGAGTTTAATGAAAATTAATTATGCAATAACTCACACAATTAACACCCATAAAAATTAAACGGTCAATCTTTAATGACTAAAATAATTTATTCTTTAATGAAAAACTTTATGAGTATTAAAACAGTTTTAATGGGAAATCAATTTATGTTTTAAAACATATATTCCCAACAATCCCCCACTTATATTTTTAAAACATTGAGCAAGAACGTACAAAGTTGTGCATAAGCAAAGGTGTCTCGCGACTTGAACCTCTACGTAGTGTTAATAGGCTCTCTTAAAATCTGACTAAGAGTGAACATAAGTCTTGAACTCTAGGAGATAAAAAGATTACTTAACACACACGAGTATACTAGTGTAAAGTCTGAAGCCAGCACATTACGGCCCTGTGCTTGTATCCCAGTTTAATGAATGATCTAGAGAACTGCCCATATTCAGTGTTTAAAATAGCCAAAGCGTAAAGCGATGCGCTCACTTAGTAAAGCGTAAAGCGCTATTGAAAAGCGTTAGTAAAGCGCTGCCCCGCAAATTAGGTAGTAATATAAAGAACTAAATACTTATAAATGTAAATGAAACTTCCTAGCAGAAAATCATAGATTCTCGTATGAAACTAAATTGTGAATGGAAATTAAGAAGTTCAAGACAAAGGGTCCAAGAATAGAAGATGATTATCATACAACATGATGATCACTAATGAGAAGAAAAAGAGGAAGAAGAAAGGGCGATAAAATATAAGGAGAAGAAGAAACGTTTTCTTCTTATAGAATATACAAGTTTAAGAGATTTGTTTAGGTTTTTTTTTTTTATTATAGGGCCTCTTATTTAATGGGCTATGCTTAAAAGCCCATTTTTAGAGAAAAAAATATTAACCTAAATTCATAGCGGAAGTTATGAAGCGTTTTGGAACTGAGGCGTTAAAAAGCGCGCCCTGAGGCGCGCCCCAGAACGTTTTTTTAAACACTGCCCATATTCTCATAAAAAGCGGCCACACTTTCACATTCATATAGGTGAGTTTATCAAGAGTACTCCTGAAAGTACCCCACTCTAAATAGAGATATAAACATCATTAAGAGTTTAAAAGTTAAAAATTAAAAAGTAAACTCAACCTTACTCGCTTCAGGATATCATGCCGTGGGATGAATTCTTCAAAATCATGATTCTCGCATCTCCATATCACCTATGACTTCGTCTAGTCCCTTTGAACCTATTTCTAGGTTGGGTATCCATCATAGATGACTCATCTCAATGGGCATCAACCTCATCGCTAAGATGTATTCACATCTTCTTATCAATCCTTTTCACAAAGGACTAATGAAAACTCGTTTTCGGACACTATATAATCCATATTCTCATAAAATCAACTCTTATAGTTGTCGTTACATTCTCAATTCATGCAATAGCCACGGTACTATCACATTGGATTAATACGCCTGTTCCTCTATTTATTAGAGGATCGAATCGCCCATCCCTTAAAGGATTCAACCGAAAGGATGTCCAATCAGCTTCTGCAATATCCTTAAAGGATTGTGGTAACCATTTAGATAGTGTATTTCTAGGCGTAAGATGTGTTTGAAACACCTCATAACCTTCTCAATATTTTACCAATTTTCCATACTAGGATTGGTAAATTTGAATGTAAAACCCCCACTATGGAAGCAATATATTACACCCCCACTACAAAATATACCTATATATATATATATATATATAATCACGTAGCAAAGAAGCATACCGAGCTACCATACTCATGTCTAGTGCAATCACACACAATCTCAAAATCATTAGCACTAAACCAAATGAGTGAAAATTTATTTACAATCGACTATATATATTTCATTCTCTTTTAAAAATTCTATTTTCATTGAAATGAAAATTGATCCAAAGAAAGAAAAATTCGTTTCAAAAATATACACCATCTTCACTCAAGTCTTTCATGTCAAATATCAAACTAAGCATGTTCTCAATTTCATTTTCATCCTATAAGTTAGAATAAAAATTCAACAAATCACTTATGCATACAAAACAAATAGTATTGTGCATTTCACTTTCATCAATTCTGAAAATCATTCGAATGAATCAAGTAAACAATTTATATTTTATAAATTGTTTTAAAGTTGTTTTCGAATATAAAGGATAAACTTATCTAACTTATATGATTTCTTTTATTGTAGAAACTACACAGCTTTTCCATGCTTGGTTTACATAAATTCTCATCCTTAACTTACACAAAAGTATATATTTATACTTATGACTATAACAAATCATACATTGTAGAAACAACATCAACAAAACAAGCATGTAAGTTATTTAGCGACATGAATGTAAGATTCAACAATTTTCTCGTTTGCTTGTCTAAAAACAATAGGCTCATAAAAACTTTTTCCAAAGATTTAATAGTTTAAAGAACAAAGTTACTTTCTATAAGACGTTATCTTTCAAATTATAAGCAACAAAATATTCATGACTAAATTTAGTCTCACTATATATGCTTTTCTAGGTTCATTCTTAGTGAATTACTTGTCACCTTCATTTTTCTAGTTCCTCTAATTTAAATCAAATGTGTTAAAGCATAGGATATGGAACCCCACTATTTTTTTGACTCAAACAAGAATTTCAAAACAATATCCAAAGATCCCAAAAATTGTGAAAAACTAATAAACCAATGATCTAAACCCAAAAACGTTTTGCACAATATAGAAAAATTCAAACAATTTTCTTGAAAGCAACATTGCCTAAGATTCACTACTCAAAAATCATATTTGATATCAAGACAAGTTACTCGAAGCATCTTTATAAAATTCTCAAAGACTTTATTTCATCCAATACCATTGCAAATTACGTAAGATTTGAAAATGTACATGCTTTTATGAGTTAGGTAAGATTATTACATACATGTTACTCAAAAAATCACCAAGTTCATAAGAAAATATAACATGCTCATATTCATCACTAACTCATTGATTTCTTAAAAGCATGACAAAATCTCATAAATTCAAATATTCAAAATTTAATACATGTTATGATAAAATTGCAATATTATGCTCAAACATTTTATCCATAACATATCATTTATAGTAGTGCAATGATCAAATTCAACAAATTTCTTATCTCACTCTTGTTTATGATAAGATATGAGCATCTTGTTATTAACAAGATGAACATCTTGGAACCTAGATACATCTTTAACATGATTGTTCTACCCAAAGTAAACTTTTAGGCTATACCAATACCGAAAATCCTAGTGATGTGAGTATATCTCAACTCCACTTTCTTTCAAAACGATTTGGTTCAACTTTTGAACCATAACCTATCAAAACGAATATGGTGTAAAACACCAATCCATATCAACCTCTCACCGTATCCATAGTTCACATTAACTAAGCTTGAAAAGCGTTGTTAATAACATTTGATATCCTTGCAATGCCGTGCAAGAATAACAAATAATCTCATAATCAATATTATGTTCATTTCTTGGTGAGAGTTGATATTCACATTTGTTTTGACTAGGTTTCTAATTATTTCGGTTTTGGGTTCGTATAAAATTCCATCTCATAAGTTCAAAACTTATATGAGTCACATGTTTATTGTCATACACAATAATTCTCAATATCTTGTTTCCGTAAAATTTATTCTAAGATTGAACAATCAACTTATTCAATTTAGAATGCCATTATTTGATCACTGCAATAACTATAAATAGTTCATCAAACATACCTCAATTTCTTTTAAAGCTAAATTGGTTATAAACCATTGTCCATTCTTTGCGCACCAACAAAGAAATCAGCAACCCCATTGCTCCTCACATCCATTAATCTCCCGCAATTTTTATTTCATTAGAAAATAAAAACTTGCTCAAGTAAGTGAATTTTCACCTGTCACAATCACATACTTGTGAGCATTTGAAACCAAAAAATAAGTAAGGTATGCACTTACATAATTACTTGAAAATTAACTAATATAGTACTCAAGTTTCTTTTAATTTTCAAACAAAGATTCAAAGTTATATAGTTATAATATCATATATTTATAACTCTCTATCAAGCATTTTATCAAACATATGTGGTGCACTAGTTTGATTGCTAACAATAATCTTCTTTTTCATTACCAAAACAAGAGTACGAAATACTATAATCAAAACATGATCTTTAAAGTAAATTTCTTACATCTCTAATCTCTAATCTCAAGTATCATGTCTCATATTTTGGACAAACATACACAACGATTCTGAAATTACCAAATCTCTCAACCTAAATATCCAAATAGGAAATTTCAAAATGGGTTTTCAAGATAAGTTGCTGATCTACAAGTTTCGTGTTATACACAAATCCAAAATATCAACACAAAGATCAGAAAAACGAATTCAACAAGGACTAAATTTCTGCTCGTCAGAAATTTTCAGATACATTGTGCAGTTCTCTAAAATACTTTAAAAATACTTTCCAGACTCCAAAAATTCTGAAATTTGACATGGATGATTCTCATGATGTCTAATACACCCGGTTAAAATTTCAAGACCCAATTCAATTTCGTGTAGGACATAAAAATAAGACTCTACAACATGTTAAAAATATTCGTTTAACATCAACAATATTTGTCTATGTCAACTGTTCACAAAGAAAAAAATATATTTAACTATGTTATTCCTAGTCCATCAATATTAGACATAAAATTGACTCTAGGTATCAAAGTTACCTAAAATCTCAAGCATCATGTTCAATCGTTAAAGAAAAAATATTCTGGTTATAATTCTATCAAACAAAATAAAACAATGATACTTATCGCGTTTGAGCAATTGTTTTATTTTGGTATCTATGGCAGAATAAACCGTCTTAAAATTGTTGGAACAATGGCTGAATTATGCCTGCAAAATAATCACAAAAACAAACAAAACATTGTTATGGCTGAGTCGCGGACTAGGTCGCTTTCTTTAAGACGTTTCGAGGCTCTGCCCAAGATTGTGCAAGCAGTTCTTCAATGACGCGTCGTCCCTAGGATAAAACAGCCGAGATCAATCTCTTACACAATCACTCTTGCACGGTGAGAGGATGTGAAACTTCTACACTTCATTCTTGCTCAGAAACTCTTCAGAAAAACCAAGGATGATCACACACTTGTTTTTCTTTCTCACACAAATTCATTTTTCTTTTAAACTCAAGAAACATAAATGAAAACTCTCCATAAGAAAAAGAACGCGTAATTGGGGGATATGGGAATTAATTGGGGGATATGAATTACTTCCCCCAACCCATGATTTCTGCTAAGGGGTGACCATTGGTTATGAAAATACTAAAATACCCTTCCCACAAAATAAAAATCAAAAACTTAAAATCAAAAAACAAAATCATATCCCCCATTTCCATCTCCACTTCTTATTAATCTTATTTAGGGGTGGAGCTTTGAAACCCAAATATTTCCCATTCCCTTTCAAATTCTAAACTCTCCCCACTCTATATCAAATTCTCTTCTCTTCACTTTGGAAACCAATTTTTTTATTCGGAAGTGATGAAGATCATGCTTTGAAAGTGATGATGACCATGCCGGATTGATGAAGACCATGCCGGTACCATGTTCCTAGATATGGTCTTCATCAATTCTAAGATGGTCTTCATCACTTCCGCTCCATATGGTCTGATATGAAGATCTTAAAACAAAACCGCATGGTCTTCATATCAACCGACCATGCCTGAGTGGAATGATTAATACCGAGAAAAATTCAAAACTAAGTGATTAAGACCATGCCTAATTGATGAAGACCATATGCTCGGAACATGATACCGGCATGCTCGAGAATTTCCTATCAATGCCGGTAGTCAAGTGAAAAAAAAATCAACATTCGGATACTTTTCATCCCGTTCCTGATAGAAATTTAAGCAAAATACTATGCTTTAACATGTACCTAAGATGCTCGAAAACTAGATTACCATGCCGGTACCTGTTCAAAACCAGAAAAAAATCAACATTCTGAAGATCAAAACCAAACAAAACATTGTTATGGCTGAGTCGCGGACTAGGTCGCTTTCTTTAAGACGTTTCGCGGCTCTGCCCAAGATTGTGCAAGCAGTTCTTCAATGACGCGTCGTCCCTAGATAAAACAAATGAGATCAATCTCTTACACAATCACTCTTGCACGGTGAGAGGATGTGAAACTTCTACACTTCATTCTTGCTCGAAACTCTTCGAAAAACCAAGGATGATCACACACTTGTTTTTTCTTTCTCACACAAATTCATTTTTCTTTTAAACTCAAGAAACATAAATGAAAACTCTCCATAAGAAAAAGACTCCTAAAACTCTTCTTCTTCTTCTGTTAAAACAAAAACATAAAAGACATTCAACTCATGTTTAATTTTCTAACCAAAAACTTATTTATAGTAAAGGGTTTCAAAGAGTTTAATGAAAATTAATTATGCAATAACTCACACAATTAACACCCATAAAAATGAAACGGTCAATCTTTAATGACTAAAACAATTTATTTTTTAATGAAAAACTTTATGAGTATTAAAACAGTTTTAATGGGAAATTGTTTTAAAACATATATTCCCAACAAAGTAGTTGTGATCTTAATACAATGAAAAACGTAGAAGCATGAAACCAAGAAAAGCACCATTGGCATCTGATAACAGAGATAGACTTAGTGATTTACCAGATGCCCTTCTTCATAAAATCTTATCATTCATTAATACAACATCTGTGATTCAGAACAGCATTTTGTCCAAAAGATGGAGGTATCTTTGGAAATCTCTTCCTACTCTGAAGTTCCACTCGGATGATATATATCAGAAATTTTTTAGAAACTTATTTTACAGAAGAGAGGATGCCATCGTGTATTTGATTTACCAGGTATTAGCTCTTCGTGACAAATCTGATATACAGAGACTTGACATTGTTATTTATGATGTTGAATCTGATTTTGGAGATCATCTTTATTCATGGATACTTGCTGCCGTAGATTGTAACGTTCAAGAACTATCTATTGAGATTTGCGACAATCAACAGCTTAAGATTCCTCCTTGTTTATTTGCTTGTACATCGTTAACCAAACTCGAATTAATAGTGAGTGGTAGGCATAATTATGGGGAGATATTTCTACCTGATGCTATAGATTTACCTAGGCTCAAATGTCTGAAGTTTGATGGACTTGGATTTGAAGATGAAGAATTAACTGATAAGTTCTTCTCGAAATGTCCTAATCTTGAATCATTGACAATAGTAGATACTTACATTGAGTTTGATATCTGCTGTCCCAATCTCGAAGTGTTTATACTAGAGTTTAATGATTCTAGGTGTCCAATGGCTACACTACAACATGGTGAACATATTCCTGGGGAAAAGATTGGTGGGGCAGCAATACTATCAAGTTAAGTGCTCCAAAACTGACATTCTTAAGCTGCAAAGGTTTGATATCCGAAGACAACATCATAGAGAACCTTTCTTCTCTTAAAACTGCTGACATTGACATCAAATTACTAGAAGATATGCACTGGTACCATAAAGGTGTAGAAGAAGAAGATTCAGGGATTTCTGCAGAGGATGTAGAATCCGGTAAGCTTATGGTGAAATTCTTAAGTGCGCTCAGTAATGTGAAGTTTATAGAACTATCTCACAGGGTCCTGAAGGTATAGTTTTTTCCTTTTTCATATTGTTTTCTTTCACATTCAAAAGTTAGTACGCCACAACATTGTCAACATGGGATATTGTCTTATTTTTCTATAACGTGTGCCAAGATTCTATCAAACGCTCCTGACCTATTACAAAGTCAGCCCCAGCTATTCAACAAGCTACAAGATATGACTCTGGAAACATGCCTTTCGCAAGATTGCCTTCCTGGAATAGCCTACTTGCTGAAAATATCTCCTAATATCAAGTCTCTCTCCTTATTATTGGATATGGTAATTACAATCCAAATCTTTTTTCAATTTTCATCTGATCTGATAATTTTGTTTATTTCCACCTTCAGCTCTTAAAATGAAATAAATGCAGCTTCTTCTAACGCTTGAATTTTATTTATTTTTTGTAGAAACATTTAGATGTAACTACAGTGCAGCCATCTTGTGATGAGGTAACCATAACTTCATATATTCATGCCATTTCTTTCGTACTGCTGTCCTTAGTTTATATTTTTTGCCTATAAAGTTGCCCTGATGCTAACTATCATTTTTTTTCTTCTGGTTATTGTGTTGATTAAGTCTAATTCAGGAAGCTTGGAACAATACTGGAAGCTCGAACACACTCTGAATTACCTCTTAGCAGTTCACATTGTAAAATTTCGAGGCAGGGCTAATGAATTCAACTTTCTGCGGTTCTTGTTTACGAAGGCGCCAGTCTTGGAAGAAGTGCACCTTAGCGATTACATATTCGCATACGCTAGTGACGGAGAAAAAGGGGAATTTTTTGATAAGCTATGTGTGTTTCCAGCAGCCACTCCATCTTTGACAATCATATTCTGATTCAAGTTTGTGTTGGTGATATCATTTCTTGCTATCTGTTTTTTGGTTGGAGGATAAGATAGGGTTATGATGGCAAAACCATTACAATGAAAACAAAGGATTTTCTGCTATCTTATTTAGCTTGTTTTGTAGCTAGGTGACTTTGTTATACTTTCTTGCAAATGGCAAACCTTTTCCCGTTCCAACTATTGTTGTTTTTGGTGGTGTACTTTCAATCATTTGTTTCTTTCCTGTAAGAACTTGAATTAAATAGTTACCATCTACTAATAGTTGTTTTGTTAACATCCTCATATGATATGCAAAAAGTAAGTTAAAACATGGCAGATTTTAGTGGGCAGACTTGCAGCATATTGATCGCTTGGTACGAAACAACTGAATCAACCAGGAAACTAGCAAAGCTTTTCCTGGCACTTGTGAACCAAATCAGTGAAATTGAAAGTGGGTAATGAGTGATTTTACAATGTGGAAGCTAGAAGTCTGGATGCCGTTCAGAGATGCATTAGCCATTCACAAGTCATAGCCTTTTTAAATGCATCCCAAGCAGTAGTGGAGTTACCCTATCATGCACAAAAACTACATGAGAAGAGTACAGTATTTTGTTCATCATATCTGTAAGAACAACATTTTAAATCTATCCGAACAGAAAATTACATTAAAAGCAAATTTTGCAATACGTTGATATTGGCGCGCTGGAGTGACAATTTTGAAGCTTAAACCTCAGCTTTCGTTGTAAATCATGGGAGAAGAACTGTATGAACTCAATTTAAATAACCCCCCATTTTCTTCTAGCCTTCCTGGTAAGTGGTAATCTCGAATAGCGAAATAAACAAGAATGGCCCAGAATGTGTACGGTACAAGGTAAAAAGCGACAACAGCACAATAGATAGAAGGTACCACTATAACCTTCCACCTCGACAGCAAACATACAAGGCCAACAGAAAATGTTATCCCCAAAATGGCGACAATTATATGTATAGCCATAATCGGGTATACCTGGTGAGTGAAGCTTGAGTGAAGCCATATTACCTAACAGCATGAGAATTGGGTTACTGTTGGATTCAATATCTCTTGTTTCACAGTATTCATAGCCATAGTACATAGTATGAAGAGATGCAAGATGTGTCAAAGCCATTTGAAATCTGACTAAGGACGGTAACTTCAGTGTTAAATCTCTTTACAAGCACCTCAATAACCTGGAACCTCCTGACAAGAAATGGGCCAATATATGGAATATGAGAGTCTCCCCATCCATAAAAATGTTTGTGGAAATTAGCTCATGCCATATTACCTAACAGCATGAGAATTGCTTATGTCTTACCTAATATTCGTACTACTTGTCAAATTCACAATGAACATGATGAAACTCTACCCATATGTTTCTGGAATGCAATTTCGCCTCTCAAGTATGGAACCACTTAAACTTCAACATGATATATGTTAAAGGTACGACTACTGACTGTCATGAGTGGATCAACAGCTGGTTTACAACGACTGAGAAGGATGGTTCAGAGATGAGTTGGGCTGAACTCTGTAGTACAATAGCATGGCATATCTGGAAAGCCAGATGTGACAAAGTCTTAGGAAATAAAGACCAAAACAGCTTGAACACGGCCACCAAAATAGTGAAATACATCAATTCTGCCCTAAATGTTTATCAAAATAAATACAGCCCCATCCAGAACCTTTACTACAACCCGATGCATGATGATACTCTATATATATCTAAACCAAGTTTTTTGGCAATTCCCTGGTTTCATGAGATACATGATAAGCATTGATCTGTCGATGATTACTGATGTTTCCGATTATGGCATTGCAATAACTTTGATTGATGATTCAGGAAACTATAAGGAGGCCAGGGGAGAATCATCAGGATGGAATTCCAAAGAGAATTGTTTGAAATAAACGGTGCAGAGACGGCCTTCCAGTGGGCAACGAAGTTGAGTGGACACAACATTGAATTCATGTGCGATTCTGAACCAGTCCTGCTGCTGCTAATTGGAATGTATGCCAAAGTAAAAACAGAAAGATTCAAGAACAACAAAAATTTTGGAAACTTAACCACTAAACTTTTTAATTTCAAAGCAATGTCATTTATATTAGTGAGCAGACTTCAAAACGCTCTAACTGCAAATATTTCAGTTTTATGTAACAAATTTATTATTCTAAGTAGCTGGAAAATGATAGTTTAGCCCAACTAATTAGTCATCTCAACATGAGAGAAGACATAATCTCCGAATTGTATAAGTCTTCTCTATTTTCGTATAAAAAAGATATTATGAGTTGTTCAACCAAACTGCAAATATAAGAGCAATAAACAATTGTGCAGAGTAGATGGGTCCGTGTTTTAATTTGTTCCATTTTGTGTGCGCAGTGCGCTTTTAAGTGCAAACTTAAGGCCATGATCTTGAATCTTGATGCAGTCATCATCCTTGAATAAACTTGCAAGCGTGATAAGTGTGACCGTTTTTCTTTACTTGTTTGCTTGGACTTAGGGCTGCACAAGACCCGCTCATCATACCCAAACCCGTCCGTACCCGTTAAACCCGTGGGTTTTTAATCCGAACCCACCCGTTGTGGATGTGGGGTTGGTTATGAAAATAAAAACCCGTTGTGTATGGGTACGAGGTTGGTTTAGCTAATACCCGCCCAAACCCGCCCGAAAACCCCGCCAAATATACACCATTGATAAAACTAATCGGAAGTTCTTGATCCTTGATGATGCAAGGAGGAGAGACTTGAAGATGATAGAAGAGACATGAGTCACTTAAACTTGTTTAAACTTTAAACTTTAAGATTAATAATGAAGACTTATGTAGTTATGTTTATGGTTTGTATTTTTAAGTTATCATGAACTTAAGTAAGTAATTTATTTAAACTTTAAAACATGTGTGTGAATGATTCTTGGATATAAAACGGGTTTAAGCGGGTTTAAACCCAAACCCGTCCAACCCGTAGTAAGCGGGTAATAAAACCCGCCCGCTGTTTGTGGGTGCGGGGTTGGTTATGAAAATAAAAACCCACAGTCTGTGGGTGCGAGGTTTGTTTTAGCTAATACCCGCGCATGTGCAGCCCTACTTGGACTAGTAAAGGCAAAAGTAGTTTTAACCCCCAAGTGTTTTCGGGGTAGGCAAAATGTAATTTGCAATTTCCCAAGTCGACACGTTTTCAGGGCATGCTTCTGATTTGGTAAGGTATATTTATAGACCTTAAATATGTTACCCATAATGCCAATGGTATATAAATTACTAAGCAAAACAAGCTTGAAATATTTCAGGACAAGGATCAAAACTATATGAACTCATTAATAATTCAGATACAAGTTAAAAACACGGTTTGTTTTGCAGTCTAATAAACGAAATCCTAGAGAACACTAGATTCTTGCCAGTCCTAGGCCTTTGCTTCTTGGGCACTCTGTAACCACCAACAACACAAGCATGATCTCTGGCTCAAAGGGCTCAAGAGTAACCTGCTCGGATGGTTTGAATTGGTCCTGCTGCAGTTTCTTTACTTCTTGGGCAAGACTGCCTCAGCTGGAACTGTGGAATCAATACAGTTTGCCTACAAGAACAACAATGAAATGAATCAAACTTCCGAAGGGAAAAAAAAGATTAAACATGGTACTAAGCATTCTTAAATAGTTGGAGCAGAACTAAAACCATAGACTCATAACAAACCTTGATTGATATCCACAAAGTGACCTCCATTCTGAGGAAATACGAAGCATTCAGAGCTAAGATTCTAGCCTGCAAGTAGAACGACAATTAATATCATATAAAAGCATAATTCAGCAGCAGCTTGACAGCAAAAACATGTAAAGCTGCTACATGTTGTTACCACTTGAAAACATGATCAGAACTATTCTATAACTAACAAACCAGTGTAGTGGCCGAAAAAACTAATACTGCACAAACCACTTGATAGATGTTAGCAACACTAGAAGCTAGAAGAGTACCTTTTGTACCTTTTACTTGTATACTCCAAAAAAAGAAACAAATATAGACCTGGTTTTTCAACGATGTCAAGTAAAACTAAAACTCATGCAATGACCTAACATCCAGTCACCAGTAAAGACAAAACTCCACTGTACAAAATATGATGAAGTAACATCCATGATCACATCCTTTACAAATTTTCAAAGAGATTGACAAGGTTTGGAACTTGATTTTTTATGGTAAGCTATGTACTTCGTACTACCTAAACACCACACTAGTAAACCTCAGTAAGCTATGTACTTCGTAGACGAAAGAAACTGCACATGTAGAGAATGCAATAGAACACCATACTTATGACCAACATTAAGGTCATTGGGAAAATAAGATGCAACAATTGAAAGTACTAACACCATACTCAATCGAACACCATACTCATGAATAACAACACTCTGTTGTTAGTTCAAATTTCCAAATAAATCAACTCGGTTGTCAGATTGAAAGTACTAAAGAACTGAGATTGATTTAAAAACAGCAAAAAGGTAACTGAAATCAGAAGACAGGTCGCATCAAAGCTCGATTTTTACATCACCGTAGTGTAAGAAGGGGAATCCCAAGGTATTATCATCATGTGCTAGATGTCACGAATGTAACAAAATCAACATAATCACCGATAGCACCGATAGAAGAGAAATGATATGACTAAGCTACTTAAAACTTTTACTCACAGTCAGAAATTTCAAAACCCAATAACCTAACCTAGGAATAAGGATCATTGGCATAATATACACCTCACCCATAAATGCAACTTCAAACAGTCGATTCACCATAAATTACACATAAACAGTTATCAAGTTTCAAGAATGTATCATCGTTTACTGAACCTTCTGTTAATTAAATCATTTAAAGAGGTTCACCCAATACCAATGACTCACTAAATTTCTGACATCAACGAGACATGTTCACAATGGCAACAAATCCTGCTTTTTCATCAGGTTAAATGACATAAAATTTAAATGCAGTATTTCTGCAAACATTACTAACAACAACTTTACAAAACCACAGCAAGACGAATATTAACATCAGATATGACAATATTAACATAAACATGCAAATTGAGATACTAGTGTAGCACAAATACCATGTCAGGTTGGGCAACATCGGAGAAAATGACATCAACCATGCCAACCAACATCCTATATTTAGCAGGATGCCTAGCATCTTCAATGATGGGAATAACATTTGTTCTCTCTTCTTTGCCATGTTAACTAGATCTCTTCCACTTCTGTGTGAAAACTCAACAGCATACAACTACTCCAGTCTATCAAGAGAGGGAAGATTCAAAAGTCAGAACACATAATTTCCCGAATTTACAAATAATACTGAACTAGACAAAATATATCACTTACTGGTCCAACAAGGTCTGAGAACATGAGAGACAGTAGTTCCTGAAGCTGCCCCAAGATATAGAACCCTAGCTCCTGGAACCTGTAAATCAATTTCCAATTTTAATAAAGGATAAGGCAATGGAAAATAACATTGACAACAGAACTGGATCATCACAGAGTAGAAACATGCACTCACAATCCAAATGTTATCAACACCGCCAAGAATAGCAGCAGCAAGCTTAGATCTGAAAGGATTCCAGACTCTGTATTCAATCTTTGTTCCGTCTTCATTCTGAATTGTATACAATCAAAACTTATATCAATAAATATTCACTTTTTGAAACTTTTTACCCAAAAAATCAGTACTACTCATGGTTTGCAGTAATATCCTCTCTATAAACAAAAATGAGCATTATTTCATATTTCATATAAGTTCAGGGAGAGATAGTCACCCTGAACTGAAACCTCTTCACCATATACAGCTTCCCAGGAACCATATTCCTAGTAACAAGAGCATCTTCTTTACCCTTGGCAATAAAAACACCTTCATGTCTATGAGGTTCTACAATAACTTTGCTTCCACCTTTCATTCCCACCAGCACCACGTCCAGCACCACGACCTCCTCCTCTGCCACGGCCACCACCTCTTCCTCTATCTCCCCACCACGACCTCCTCTACCACCACGACCTCCATCAATGAAACTTCTTCCTCCTCCTCTACCACCTCTACCTCCTCCATCACTTCTTCCTCTAAAATCCACCACCACCGCGTCTACTGCAGAATCAATCAAAGATTTTCATTAGATTTTTGTTTTGAAACAAAACAAGGAGTAAATACGGGTAAATACTCTAAAAGGACGGCAGCCCAGAAACAACAAAAGACCTAACAAATAGCTGGAAACAGTTACAGACATTGAAACTACAACCCAACGTATGTGTGCCGTAAGACCAGTTGAAAAACAATACACCATCAATTAACATCAGTTGATTTCAAGTGATTAAACCAAAAACATAACTCAGATTGAAACAATCTAACAAAATACCAAAACATTAAGAGATTGAAACATAAGATAAAAACAAAAGGCAGTAAGAAGACAAATGATCACCTCTGGTCATTGGCGGCCTCATGGTTGCTACTCTCCTCAATTAGTGACTAGTCTTCCCAAAGTCTGCGAAGAAAGTTAGGGTTTTAGTCGAATGTGGGAGATACAGCTTTCAGAGAGGGTTTAGGTTTGTATTTTATAGGGAGGTCAGAAACTTTTAAGTTCGCACATTTAGGGTTTAGGATTTATAAAGGGCTTCGTCAGGTCGGCTGCTTGCCCTCTGCACTGGCAGGGCCTGGTCTTTTAGTAGACATTGGTAAGCAAAACGAACCCAAGTCCATTGATCTACACTTGGAAGTTGGATCCATCGGCCAAAACAAATAACATTAGGGAAAAATTAGGCGCAGGCCCAAAAAAAATAATATTCTCATTGTCAGGCCCACAATTAATTTTAGGTACCGTGACACCCATAATTATTTCCGTGACACCCATAATTATATGAAATTATTAAAAATGTCTGCATGACGGATTATGCATCCGCATGACGGGTTATGCATCAGGGGTATAATTGGCAACGCAACTTGGATATCAACAACCTAAACACCCAATCACATCTCTCACACCACGTCGAGAGTTGTGAAAACCTCCCTCCCATTGGCCTAGTGAACGAACCCTCGCTCTCGATTGGACGAAATCAAAGTTAGCCCCCTTACATTTCGTGGCCATCAATTTTTAATAGTTAATGAAATCTGGACCTTCTGATTAGCGGCAAATCTACGAATATCTTTTGTGAGGGCCCGATCGATTTTTTTTTTTGGGAAAAAAACGAGAATTACCATGTAAAAGGAAAATCAACATATATAAGTTTTTTTACAAGATTTACATACAAATAAAAAATCTTAGAAGATCTTTAGGGTAATTATTTTAGGAAAAATTAAAGATGCTGTGAACTTAGGCAAGGCGGAGGCCAGAGCACTGGGAATCCCAACAGTAGAAATCCACTACTGTTTTGTCTGAAGGAGGTACAAAGTACGGCACTGGCCCTGTGGCCAGAATCCGAGTGCGAGGGTGCAGCACGGTCAATATAAATACTCGTGTCGCGTCTGGGACCGAAAGTCCCGAGTAGTAATGAATTTGTAGAGTGAAATACCATCAGACCTCAATTCAAATCTCAACATTACTCCGCCCTCACACATGTTCATTCAATTATACTCTGACTATACTATACATTCAGGTTCAATTTCTAATCATCTGGTCCCTGGGCAACTCAGAGTTCAAAGCTGGAGATGTACAGACACAATCTCTCAAGAACGAAACAGTTGTGCATATGGCTTAGAGAATATGGTCCGTATGGATTTTCCATCCTTTTTGGGTAACTAAGGTTATTTGATCAAACCTGCATGTGGTAATAGATTACATAAATGATATTTCGAGTTAGGTTCCAAAAATGTGACTAGCAAAAAAGGCTCGAAAATGGCCGGTTTAAGTTTTAGTTCCCAGACGGACAGAGACAGTTGTAGTTGGATCTTATGTAATATTAGAAATGGGGTAGTAGGATCAAACTGGCCAATTTGTTGTCAATTTACCCCAAACATGAATCTTTAAGAGCGAAAGAAAATCCTAACAGTGACAGTGGAGTTTGAGTTCGAACTGGCTCATTTCCAGTGAACATAAGAACAGAAAGAGATGAATAGTATCTTTCAGGAAAATACAACAGAAACGAAAATATACTTCTGTGGATGGTCAGTCCGTGTAGATTATCTTTTTATATACAGAGTACATTACATTCCTATCCAACCATGCTCATCAACAAATTTAAATACCATGGTAACCTCAATTCTTCTCGGTTTTCAAACTCCACAAACAAGTTTCCCTTCACCACAAATGAGTAAAACCAGAAAGTGATGGAGTAAGTTCAGGAGGCTGGTTCATGGATTTAGAGCTCGAATGGAAGTGATGGAAAGCTCACAGAAATTGATGAGTTAGAGTTCAGAGGCCGGTTCATGATTAGTCTCACGCGAATGGAACCGAGACTAGTACGAACCGCACCCTGCACCGCCTCGGTACCGAATGGTACCGAACCGAGGTACAAGGTACATGCAGTACCGGTCCAAAATTTTGGAACCGAGGCTAGGAGGCATGTGCACTCGGCCTTGGCAAGAACCGAGCCGAACCGCACTGTGCACCTCTTAGGAAAATCCAATTCTTATCATATTTTTTTCCTTAATTAACACCGAATATTTTTGCACACGCTTATGCTATTTTCGCTAACAAATCTAAGAACCGCTATAAATATAATTTTTCAAATATATTTTCTGATTTATGAATATTGTTACCTTAATTATAGTTTTAACGAAAATAATTTAGGTATTTAATCTTTTGATTTCGTTAAAAAAGAAAAAAATCTTATTGTTTCCCGGAAAATCTTTGAAACTTTCTTATTATTTTGGTTATTTTGTTTTTTATTATGAAATATTAAAATATAGCAAAAATATACGAGAAAATTTAGTCTTATTAGTTTCCATATTTTAATTTTTATATCATATTATTTGGTTTTTATGTCGTTAATTTTTAATAGAATAGACCCGTTCTGACGCTCCAAATCGAGTGATGGTTTAGCAGATTCTTACACCGTGTTTACATGATTTTAATAAAATCTGGGCGCTGTTGAAAAAATCAACAACAAAAAACGTGGATGTTTTATACAGAGGAAAAAAAAAAGAAAAAGGAAAGGATCCGTGAATTTAAAAAAAAATGAACATATCTTATTAGTTTCCATAAAAAGAGATTTTATGCGGAAAATCTATGAAACAATTTTATTAATTTTAGTATTTTGTTTTTTATAGCAATATTTATGCGGAAAATTTTATTAACGAACATATCTTTCACAATATTTTTTAGGCGAATTTATTCCCTTATTTATTTTTTTCAATACGGATCTTTGCTAAGATTTGATATAACTAAAATACAGAAATGGAAATATTTTTTACACGGTATAGGTTTGTTTTTTAAGTTAATTTGATGTTTTATACGGAAATATTTAAAATTACTTACCATACTTATTGAACATGGTTTCCTATTTATTTTAATGCTAAGATTTTCCGTAGTTGGAGTTGATACCAAAATCCTAAACTAAAAATAGAATTTTTTTCATATTGCCATTCGGCCCATTCCCGTTCAATATATTTTGGCTAGCAAATCGAGTAATTCTTCATCTATATCTATATTTAGAAATGACCGAGGAAAGTCCGGTATATTTTCAGAAAAAAATAATCTAAGAGCGGTTAATTCATTGGCAACTTATGACATATTTAGAATCACAGAAATTTCGTAGTTTCCAAGCTACAAAGGTATGTATAAACGATACATTGAATGCATGGTAGAATGTTTGATTGTTGTTACGTTGCTACGACGAAATAAGTATCGTTTGTGCTTATATGCTGTTAAAAGCATTATCTTTTCAATAGTTTTTCATCTTTGTTCTATCTTATTTTCTTCTCCAACTGTAAATTTGTTCGTTACGATTTTTTTTGAATAGTCTTCCTTCTGTTTGCAACAAACTAAACCGTTTTTTCAGGGGATGATGAGGAGGAACATAAGAAAAAGGTAACACATAAAAACCCTATACCGGGAATGTATTTCAATAGCGATGTATCTTTATGTAGAGGTGTTTGTATTCTTGCACCTGATTTGTGGGCAATAGTTTGTTCTATAAAAATGGGGACAAGATTTCAACTTGAAAAAACGTATAAGATTTTTTCCTCTCATCTTCATAAACTTGCTGTTCAATTTATTAACGATTTTAGCTTTCAATTTGCATAAAAAACTCATCTTCTTCTTTATTGGTGTTCAATTTATTTGTGTTCAGCATACTCAGTGGATTCAAAAATGATGAGGGGATTATATATCTTTTTTTCGGTGCTCTTCAACTTCCCATGAAGCTACAGTTGTGGGTGGATATTTGGAGACAGATTAAAAAAAAAAAGGTACAAAAATGCTTCCAGCAATTGGTTATTGGTTATTGCGAATAATTAGGTGGCATGTGGGTAGCAACTATTGCTGAGTGAGTGTACTTAGAATTGATGAGCTATTGGTTACTATGTTATTAAAAATAAGCGAAGACTTGAATCTCATCTTGGATTAGTGTTGCACAGCTTTGGTCTCGGTCCGAACATGGATTACTAATGTTCAGCCTATGTCTATTAGGGGATTGTGTTTAGTATTAGCATCCTAACCTCCAACAAAATGATTTTGGTTCCAGTTTATTAAAATTCTAAACCGAAATTGGAGCGACATGGAAGCATCCTTTATTATACAAGGATGTGATTGTTGGGGGATTAAGAGTGGTGTGTTTCAATTAATTACGTAAAATAAATTGATTTGTTTCTACTTTACATATTATATAATAACCCACAACTTTATTTTATAGCCAGTCTTTCTCTTTTCACAGTCTTTTGCCAACCGAGTTCAGCACTTATTTGAAAGATAGTAGCGACTTTCGGTTCGATTAAGTGTCCCATATATTTTGCAATTTTAGTTCTTATCAAAGGAGTGAATTTTGTATTTTGTTGCTCGGATAGTACGAGATTCACGGTGTCTTTGATCACGAAGGAAAAAATGCTTATGGTTGAGTAATTTGTATTATTTTGTAATTAAGTTGCACTCATCAAACAGGATTTGTGGAAAGGCATTTTGACGGGTAATGAGATTTCTCTTAATAGTTCTTATTGTTATTGTTTGTGATTATTAAATAGTAAACTACCGGTTTGAAAACAAGTTACCATTCATATTAAATATGGTATTCTATTTTAAATGTCGATGATCTTCTCAAATTTGGGAGGCAGAAAAATATTTTCAAACCAATTATTTTCAGGAATTTTCTTGATATTTTTTAATTTGGTTTGATGTACCTTTACGAGAGGAAGAATGAGGCGCGAGAAATAGAATCCTTTAGTTGAGTTTTGTTTTTCATAGGTGATGAACTTTTTATTTTCTTTGGTTTCTTTTGGGTGGTGAACTTATTCTTCTTTATCTTCCAATAGTTTTCTTTATTTTTCTACGGTTTCCTTTGATTTTTACCTGCTCCTATGTTTCCTGTGATTTTAACTCCCTACTTTGCTTTTATTGTTGTTGCGTAGTCTATAAGATCATCGGAAACGAAGCTCAACACATGGAATTGGTAATGAATTTCATTTTTTTCTTCTTATCTAGGTTTCTTTTGTTTTTTTTTATTTTTCTTATTGGTTTTCTAACAATTTTGACCCTCCTATCAATGGATGAACAATTCGTGATTTTCTTTCCCCGATTTAGATTATTAATGGATTCATTGTTTACGTTAAGTGAGATTTTCTTTTTCATTTTTACTTTGACCTCAAGATTGAATAAGGAGATAGTTTGAGATTTTTAGAGGAGGTTAAAGCTCGTTATCATTTGTCATTAACCAAATGGGAACCAATAAAAATAAAGATTTTAGAGAAAATAACAAGTCGTACATGGTGATCCATACTTTTTAAATTTGATCGTGACAACTTATGTATTTTTGTGATCGTCTTTGAATTTAATCTCATATTCGATAATAAGCATATATTTGATCTCTGTGGTTTCTTATGCTTCGTTTTATGTTTATTTTTGAACATGGCCTCGATAAAATGAAGATGAACCTAAATTTATTTAGGAACCGTGGATATCCAAAATCCATATTATGTCACCATGATAATGCGTGGTAGTGTTTAGTATATATTTTAACCAAGACGTATTACTTCGTAACCATCTAATTTTAAATCAAATTTGGATCATTGTGTGGCCATAAGAATAAACTCTCATGAAGGGTAGCTTTTGTTGTTTTTTTACCTTTTTGTTTGTTTTAAATTTTAAATGAGCTATGGATTTATTAACTGTTTAGTAGGTTCTATTGCGAGTGTTCATTTGTAAGACAATCGGACTGATAGAAAAATGATTAAAATGGTGCATGGATCATTGAGCTGCTTGATATACTCTTGCATAACCTCAAAGTAATAATACTTCTCTATTACGGTTTATAAGTTTGTGTGCGATATGGTTGATTATGGATGTAAATGATTTTTATAACTTTTATAAATCGCTTGAACACGGATGTGTATGTTTTTAAATTTTTACTTTTCTTTAGTTAAAATAATAAAATAATAAAATAAGTATAGTTTCTAATACCATCATTTCTATCTTTTGATCTTTATCTCTTGGTTGATTGTGTTAATAGAAATCGTGGTGTATATAGTTATCTAGGTACTACGTTGGCTAGGTGTGCTAGGAGGTTATGTTATGGAGATATATAACTAAAATCTTGCATTGAGTATATCGATGTCTTTTTAAATGTTGCATTTGATGCTTACCATCAAATTAAGGTGGAGTTTGAGTAACTTGATGGTACTTACCATTGTCATTTTTACACGGTGATTTGCTGGCTATGTTAGGGAAAACTATAGTGGTTTGAGATAAGTATGTACTTATATCTCTACGATTAAAATCCTCATTTTACATGACATACTAGCGCAAATTATGTTGTGATTTGAGATAATAACTATCGCATAACATCGTATGTTGGGATGTTATGTGACTCATGATTGTAGCCATAATAAAAATTTCTAATCTGGAACAAGATGAATATTAAGTATTAACTAAAGAAATTGGTCCAATGAATTGGAAAGGCGAGAAGGAGTCGATAGAACCATCGATAAAACATCATTAAAGCGTTTCGTTTTTAAAATTTTATATTTAAATAAAGTTAGTCAATACGTTTCTCTCCTTAACATCATTTTTCATTATTATGCTTTATTTTCCCGTCAACTATCCTAATATGGGTTTCTTCTTATTAATTATTGGATGCTCCATCCAATAACGCTTTTGGGGATTTTTTTAATTCTCATTCCCAACAAGGATCCTGAGTTCTTTAAAACTAAGGTGATTATGGCTTCCTAGACTGTATATACAACTTATGTTGAGTTTACTTCTCATATGTATACTATCTCACTAGGTAATTCTTATATTTCCTTTTTATTTTTTTGTTATGATTTTATGAATTTTCTTTCACATGGTTTGGTTTTACGTTGTGAATTAGAGTGGACCTTCATTTGTGGGTTTTAAAACGAACTATGTGTTGTTTCGGTAACCTTCTTTGGGAATCCGGAGTAATTCTTATTTTTCCTTTTTATTTTTTTGTTATGATTTTATCAATTTTCCTGCTGTTTACATTTGAGAATTATCTGGACATGCATTTGTGGTTTTAGAAAATGAACAATGTGTTGTTTCTAACTTTCGGGAATTTAGCGAGTATCACAAATTGAACATGAAAGGAATGTACCTATGCTGCTTCAAAAGACTTATGGTGTATATAGTTTCACTTTTTTTTGCAATCGGAAAGAGTTGTGTACGTTTCTTGCGAGGCGATTTTGCATCTTTATACTTTAGGATTTTACCTTTGCAAATTTTCACTCATAGTACATAGTTTCACGTATTTACTAACAATTAAATTGATAGCAAAGTTTCCTCATAGTACATAGTTTCTTGGAGATAAGCATAGGACAGATTTTTGCATCTACGTGGGTTCACATCTTGAATATTGCTCTCCCTTTCTCTCTTTAAAATTTTTATTTGCTACCAACTCATGTATGTGTAAAATTGCTCAACTAGGGTGGGTTTAGTTAGCCGCTTATTTAGTTTGTATTTTTGAGCTTGAGAAGTTTTCTAGATTATCTTTGGTGTTACAAGCTAATTTGGTTTTAGTATCTCATATAATTGTTACAATGTATTTAATGGAGTATAAAGATAAATGGTTGGGTTCTCAAAGCTTTGTCGGCTTAAATATATCAAGCACATTAGGATCAAAATACCAAGCAAAGAGCAAGTAGATGCGTTGTCAAAGGAATTGCGAAGATGTGCTATTGTTTCAAGGTTTGTTGAATATCTATTTTTCTTATTTTTTTTTTAAATAAATTTAAATTACTAAATTCGTATTCTACGTGTGTGATTTGTATCCCAACAAATGCTTAGCCATATCCTCATTTGGAGAGTTGTTGAACCTTTAAACCTTCATTTTTCATAATCCGTAACAAAGGTTTGATTTTTTCATCGTTCATTGATGTTTCGGTGATTGCGAATATGTAAACAAGCAATAATAATGAATCTAATTACGGTGACTCCAATCACGAAAAGGTAATTAACTATTTTTTTTCTTTAATATTTCTTATTTTTATCAGAAACAAACACGCGCATTAAAAACGGGTTGAAAGGAAAATCAGATAACAATGAAGATCCCGTGAACAAGATTAAATTTTTGTTTACTATTTCATATATATAAACAAGCAATAATAATGAATCTAATTATTGCGACTCAAATCTATCATGATCATGAATAAAATTAACACTGCCAACATATACCATACAAAGAGACCTTTCTCAAGGCTTAAGCGAAAACTTCGTTCTCTTAGGTCATGTTTTTCTGAAGAATGTTATATTTGTTGCAAAAATAAAGGTATGTTGATTGGGTTTGATGGAATCCTGCTGCAAAGTTGAAGTAAAAAGATTTGAATCAATATAGGTGTTTGAAAGATGATGATGTTTTAAATATTTTTGGGTTGATTTAGTGTATTTGAATCAAAGAAAGCTTTCCAAATACAATTGAACTTAAGGTAACTTTTTTTTTTTTTTTAGGGTCTGGAAAGTGCCTTTTTATTTTGTATGTCTCTGATTTGGGCTGTGATTAGTGGTTTATTTTTTGGGCATCATAGGTGGAATTGGATTAATGGGTGATTGATTATGGATTTTCATGGGTTGCATGATTATCATGATACAAGATGCTTGGCGATACTTTAAGTTTCTTATTTAGTTTCAATTTCAATGCTCATATATATACCGATTTTACTCATTTACCATCTTTCAAATCTCATCGTGCATTTACCGGAACCAAGTTTCCATTACAAAGGAGTCATTTTTTTAAATTCTCCGTCTCAAGCTCTATATCACCGATGATATGCGTCATTGAAATGTATACTCACATTTAGTAGCTCTCATTGGTCAATATATGTCTGTCGGGTTATAGTTAGACTTTATGGAATTGGAAGAATTGAAATTTTATGTTTTTGGATTTAGTTAGAATTAGCTAATTCAATGGGCGAGAATGCTTTCCCCCTTTGGAATGAAAGCGAATATGAATAGTCGCCTTAAGCTACAAACCATTACGAATAGTGCAGAAGAATTGAGAGGTCATCAAACTTTGTTTCTTATATCCAAAACTGATGATCATTTATAACGTTTAATTTTTTTGTTTATGATTCATCATGCTACTATTTTGATCATACATTACTTGCCATAATGAACTGGCGTTATTGGTTGCTGTTTAGTTCCTTTTATCATATTTTATATACTTGGTTAAATTTGAGAAGTCATGTTCAATCGTGACTTATCCGAAGAAGCATAGTATAAAAAAATACTCGGAGTTATTGGTTGAGATGTATTATTTATCATTATTTGGAGAAACTCAATGGCGGAAGTGGTGGAGATGTTGGAGTGGTGATGTTTCTAAAGTTAGGGGCAATGAGGGTTTTGAGCTGGTGGTGGTCAGATTAAAAGTAAGGTCTAAAAATCTTACAAAATGGGAAAAATGGAAAAAAAATACTAAATAAGAAGGTGAGAAAAGGAGAGATCTACGTAAGTGACCTTCAAAATCTCTATGTTTATTTCTTAGTTTCTAGAAAGTTGTAAGTTTTCATCGAAAATCTCATATTACTTAACTAAAATTAGGAAATTTATGTGTTTGTGCAAATGCTCAAGAGCTTGCTGTACTAGAAGTTGTGGTAAAGTGTGTTAAATTCCACAAGTTTGGAGCAGAATATCTAGGGGCACATGTTATTTCAGTGGTGCAATGAGAGGTTCCGGTAAGAATTTTTGGTTCGGAAAACTGGTATTGAATAGTAATTATACAAATAATAATTTAGAGAAATGAAATAATTATATTTTGTAGGATAGCATAGATCATAGTTGTAGGATAGCCTATCCATGCGAATAGTTAGAGACTGTATTCAGGAGTTTTTCAAA
Source organism: Papaver armeniacum (assembly GCA_023531295.1). NCBI lineage: Eukaryota > Viridiplantae > Streptophyta > Magnoliopsida > Ranunculales > Papaveraceae > Papaver > Papaver armeniacum. The sequence continues at coordinate 1,799 of JAJJWW010008770.1, read as the reverse complement.
ACAAAATTTAGAAGCTCTTAAGTCTGAGTGTGAGTTATATACGACTACGTAACAGGGATGTTATGCTGATTTATTAGCTAACTTTACTTTATTTTCTTGCAAATAAACTGGGTATTGGCCTTCCAGGTAGTGCAACAAACTATAGCTACTGTGTAGTCATGTTCAATCTTGCTATCTAACCTGAAGAATGTGCCAATTCTACTTGCACCTTCATTTAACTTGAAATGACAAAAAGGGTGACTTTGAGGTGAATGTTACAAACATGGAATTGGTGATTTGATGCAAATGGCACTGCTACAATCCAGCCGAGCATGGAATATGTGATTCGATGTGAAAGACACTGCTACAACCCATCGAACTGTGAATGCCACTGCTACAAGATTAAAACCCATCGTGTTATGGATGGTACTATGCATGGGAATTTTTATGGTTTTGTATTGGAATTAATTATCCAAGCCAAATTTGATTCCATTATATAAGAACAATTTTTGTTGTAGAGTGTGAGGTTTATGAGCCAGATGGAAAATGTTTATTGTACCTATATATAAGAAAAAAATTGTTGGTAATTTACCTATCATTTGACCAAGTTGATAATATAAGAACAATTTTTGTTGGTAATTTACCTATGATTTGATCAAGTTGATAATATATATGTTAATGCATCTTATGGATGAATTGGGGTTTTTAAGTTTGCCTGCAAATTTAGAAGAAAGTTATGTGTTTATGCAATTGCAGAATGTAACGAATGCTCAAGAGCTTGCTACACTAGAGGTTGTGATAAAATGATAAAGGATATCCTGTTGTCTTCTTTGGCGGAGAAGAACACCAGGTAAAATCAGTCTTCTTATCTTGCTACGACCTTTAGGACTACATTTGTGAACTTCTAATAATTGTGGTAATATAGTTGCATGTAATATTGGCACTGTACAAACCTCTGGGGTTAATATGCTATATCCCATTCCAATTTTCATGTCTAAATGATGTTGTTTTGTCGGTTCATATTGTACATAGAGGTGTTTTTCGACCTCTGATTGCTACGCTTGAATCTCCAGATCTACAATTGAAGGAAATGGCAGTTTTTTCTTTAGGATGATTGTCTCAGGTTACTTATATAACAACCTCTTTTCTCATTCCAAAAACTTTTAAGATACAACATTATTGGAATGGTCAAAGAATTGATGGGCTATATGCTCATATCTGATATTAAGACTATCACCGCGATTTTGAATCAGAAGAGAGATTTCAAGACATGGCAGATCTATTCACTTTATCAATAACCGAGCCATATCTGGTTTATCATAAGGGATTTTCCTTTTCTTTTGATTCCTACGGGTTGGATAAAAAAAAATTATTGAATGAGGTATTCAACTCCAGGGATGAATCGAGAGAGTACAAGCATCACTGGCTAATGTTCCTGTAAGAAATAAGAATTGTCAAAATGATAAATAATAATGATTATGGTAGTGCCCAGTAAATAAAGGGTGGAATAGGATAACATTTTGTTCGATAATGAAAAGAGGAAGCATCATATCAACGCCATAATATTTCCAAATAACATTGTTTGTGACTATTTCTATTCGATTATAAGTTTTGTATTTATGATAAACACTACCCCTACTTGGAACTTGGAATTAATAGAATGATGGGTTATTAAGAAGAGGATTAGCAGGGTTGTCAATGGATGCTGAAAACATTGCCAATGACATGTAAAAGCACTCAAATCTATTGGTTTTTATGGTTCAATTCATGGGTCGATCTTGAATACATGATATGATAGTTTTAGTTAATAAAACCTAAAT
>JAJJWW010008769.1:0-29664 GCA_023531295.1 Papaver armeniacum | reverse complement strand
TGTTATTTCTTTTCCGCATTATATTTGTTTATATAATTGAAATATCACAGGTTGTGCATAGTTCAATCAATTGGTAAATCCAACCTTTATTGTTGATTTCAATTATATTTGTTTATATAATCGAAAATATCACAGTTGTGCGTAGTTTAATAAATTTGTAAACTAAACTTTGGTTGTTGATTGAAATTGATCGACACTAAACGTTGGTCTTGGTGCAATGCTCAAGTTGTTTCTCATAATAATCAGTTCATGGATTTCTATCCGTTTGATTTGTCAGACATTGAGAAACAAAGATATAACTCTTGATATATTTTCCTTGATTGAGTCCTGACTGCCTAGTTGATTCTCTTGAATTATATTGGAGTTAGTCCACATGCATTTCCTAACGAAATATTGGGTGTGGTTGTTAGACCCCATTAAATCTTGTTTAATTAACTTAAAAGTTATATCAATTTCCCCTCCTATTAAATCAAATCGATAAATGCCGCCATTAAATAATAGGCGTGAAAATGTCTCATTTAGCTTTTCCATAAGCTATGTCTTTTGAAAAGGCAAATCCAATCACTTCTAGCAAGCATGTAGCATTTTAGTACATGTGCTACAGATAGTGCTCCGATAAAGCCTACGATAAGTTTAAAATACATCTTCGAATATTGATTTCTCATGCTTTTCTTAGTCGTTTTTCTTGTATTTTTGCATACATGTTGCTTTGAGTTTTATAGGCATTTTGGAGTCATCGAGTAAAAGAAGAAGGAAAAGGTATAAAAGGAGTTAAAACCGAATTTCATAGGCAATTGTTATTTGGAGCCCACCCGAGGATATGGGAAACCAACAGTGATACACTAAGACAGATCACAGATTGCAAGAGGGCACCTCCTCTTTATAACTAAAAGCTAGGCTCTAGCACCAAGTTCAATTTTTCTCTCACTCGAGCCCGAGCGAGAAGACGCCGCACTGTTCTCACGCCGCATGCCATTAACCCCGGTTCGTGCTTGAACTAAGAAGGATACCCAAGTCAAGATGGAACTAAACCTAGGAACCAGTGGAGGAATGATAGTTTTGGCTGCTCTGATATGGCTTGAGAAAGGGTGTTTGCCATTGAATTGTGATGAGAGAGAGGATTAAAGAGTGTCCGAAGAGCTTGTGAAAAATAGAGATGGGTTCTCTGGATTTTGATTCTCCAGCGAGTTATGAGAAGATTGAAGATTTGATTAAGCAGCAAAACATGCCAGAGAGTGGAGTTGATGCCCTGAATACTGCCATTGATTAATTGTGAAGTTTATGAATATTGATTGTTTATGAATGAATGTGATTTGCTTAGATTCGCATTGTAACACCCCGATTTTCGTGCCCAGATCCTGACCGGATCCCATGCACGAAAACCCGAAGTGCTACTTCGATATCATAGCTAAAGCCCGGCTACTAAGCCCAAGCTCAATAAATAATTTATTTGACTTAGTTAATTTATGTTCAATTCGTAATTCTAGCGCAACTCGACACATTAAAAATTCTTTTAAAGATCTAACTGTTACCGAAATGATTTTTAATCCACATGAACCCTAGAAAGCTCTAGTTTAGCATGTAAATTAATTTCACCGTTTAAAGTTCCAGATTTAATCCAAAAGAGTCATGTTTTTAAGGAAGAATCATAAAATAGAAACAGTACATCAGTTCACTCCAAGAATTTTACCTAACTCCAGTTAAATCCAAAAAAATATTATGATTATACATTATGAATCCTAACTAAGTATAGTTCCATTCATAAATTTTCTATAATTTTTAGTTTATCTTAAAGACCTTGACCACAGTCAAATGCGTAGTTGACCAAAGAATTGCGTAAAAGAAAACAGAGATAGTCCATTTTATAAAATCGTATAAAATCATTCACAACTCTAATTCAGGTTTAGTTTACTATTTTAAAAGGAAAAGAAATATCTTCAAGTTTACGGGTAAGACACCAAAGCCTAAAACATGCCATAGAATAATATTTAAATAAGAATACTTCAACATAGTTGAATCAGCTTAAAACGTCTCAATTTCTTACAGTGACAAACAATTGTTTTAGAAATACTTATGAACTCAAAAAATTCTAATATTTAACCACTTCATTAATCGTGATTTTTACGACATACCGTAAAATATTCAAGCATAAATATATTACATAATAATTATAACAAATAAACCGACATGACTCGTAAATTTTCATTGTTCAATCAAATAGAATTTTCTAAACAAAGCATTGTTTCATTGGTTATACCTTAACCCAATAATTTCCAAAGTATTAATAATTAATAAATACTCAGTAAAAATCATCTAAAAGAGTTTGATGATATTTTATTACAATTTTCCAATCATAAATCCTATGACAACTACTAATTAAAACACCAAAACCGATCTCTATGCTTTTCCGCCATTAGCTCCTTGTGGTGCCATAAAATCTGGATTTTTTTGTCATGAAACGACGTGAGTTGTGGCACTCGGTAGGAAAAGAAGCAACAAAACATTTTAAGCAACATTTTTCAATTCCTTTTAAATACAACTAGCATGATTAATAACACCGCAAACACATGGAAACACCACATCCATAAACAACAATAAATTCAATCAACATAAAAGTGACCAAATTTGTGTTTGGGTCACCATAAAATTTTAATTAGATTTTGGGTCACAAGACCTTCTTTGACCATCTTGACAGTTAAGAATTCTGTTTAAACCGGGAAATGACCTTCTAAATATTAAATTTAAGTTTAATTACTAACTTTGCTATTTAACCATCTCATAGACACGAGAATGGTGATGGATTATTTACTAGACCATCCTTGAATGAAATTGTCTTGATCCTTACCCACTTTCTCCTTCTTCTTCTTATTTCAACTCCCACAAACCCAAAATCAATCACTTCTCCGTAATCCCCGAACTCAAGATTGAATAAACCCAGCTTCCCCCCACCCATCACTACCCAATGAATTTGTCAAAAGTGCTCGTCATTAAATTGCAGATTTAGTCCAGTCTCATAAAAATGATTTGTGAACCCTTTGAGAATCGGGTGGATTAAATCCGACGACAACAACACATGCACTGTATCATGAAATCACAAATTTCTTCTTTAATTTACACCGTCGCTGTGACCAATTCCTCACATAGCTTGGATCGCTTGATGTGAATTCAAACGTAACATACCGAGAACCCGTAAATTCGCAACAGAATACAACAATATCAAAGGCAATTAAGCCGATCAATCAACAATGAATTGATGATAGGGTATCGATTTCACCCACAACTATTTGGGGATCTAGGGTTCTAGACCGTGAGGAGCTTTGGGGATTCTCTCATCAATTAACCAACTTTAAAATTGATTGTGTAATGGCGTGTAAATAGTTGTTTTGAGTTGATTATTGCCGGGGTTAAGATTATTACCGCAATTACTTGTTCTTGGCAAACACTAGAGCAAATGAGAGAAGATCGTTGAAAAAGACGGTGGTGATTGATTGGTAGTAATTAATCAAGAGAAATTTCACTAGTTTTATTGATTGACGTTTTATGTAAAGAACATTGAATACTAAACGAGTGAAAGAGAAGGATCAATAACCTAGGATTCTTCTCACCCGCCGATATTCTTCAAAAGGGATTTTTGTAAAACGTTGTAATCGTGGTTAATGTTAATCAACGTGTTAAGTAAATGGAAATTAATTTGAAATAAAATATTTTATAATTTTCAAGACGGCCAACAACGGTTTCAGACCCAAACTCTAATTAAAATTTTCTGTGACTCAAACGCAACTTTGGTCACTTTTCGTGACCCAAAGTCAAAATATCCCTAATTTCCAAAGTATTAATAATCAATAAATACTTCAAGAAAATCATCTAAAAGAGTTTGATGATATTTTATTACAATTTTCCAATCATAAATCCTATGACAACTACTAATTAAAGCACCAAACTGATCTCTATGCTTTTCCGCCATTAGCTCCTTCAAAAGCCATAAAATCGATTTTTTGTCATGAAACGACGCGAGTTGTGGCACTTTTGTAGGGAAAAGAAGCAACAAAACATTTTAAGCAACATTTTTCAACTCTTTTAAAAACAACTAGCATGATTAATAACACCGCAAACACATGGAAACACCATCCATAAACAACAATAAATTCAATCAATCCGCCGCCCTGTGGAGCCCCATGGGGCTTAGCAATCAAATAGTAGGCAAAATCATCAACTCCTAACGAGCCCTATGTTATTTTTAGGGAGGCAACCTTCAACTCCCAAGGATATCTCACAAAGGAAAGTCTTTGAGAAGAACCATCAATTCTCAAGGACCGTAATTTATCAAACACATACATAGATCACACAACTTCAACATGATGATGAAATCAATAAATAAAATACCATCAATCACATCACCACAATAATTAAAACCAATAAATATGAATTTAAATAAATTTAACCCAAATAAAAACAAGATTTAATTAGTGTTGCGCCTACCTCAAATCCATACCCGAAACGATGCTAGATCGACCATGATAAAAATAAACCCATTTATATATAGTTCTCAAGGAAAAAATGGTACCGCCTCTTTTTTCTTTTTTCGGTTTAGGTTAACCTTACTCCGGAATGCAGTATGATATTTCTTGAAATCTAATCTAATCGGCTAAGCAACTCTGTAATTAGATATATAGTCAAAATTCATAAAACCCCAATTATTATTAGCTAATTATGTCGTGACACTTGGCACCAAATATACATTCTAAAGCTGATTAATAACTCGTGAACAGGAGGAAATCTCCTCCTGGGAAAAATATCGTTTGGTCCTTTTATTCCTGGTCCCACATCAGTTTAGTCCTGTTAGAAAAAAATATTAGCATTTGGTCCACAATTAAAAAAAAAATTATAAAACAGACATAAATACCCCTTACACACGTCATCATAATCACACGTGGCGTCGGGTACCACTGTAACCGCCCCACCCATAAACACGATATCTCCCTAAAAACGCTTTAGCCTCCTATCTTTCCATTATTGGCAGGCTTCTTAAGTGTCTTGCTCTTACGTGTGTCTCAAAAAGTGGCACAGTGCCTGTGGAAGCAAGGCAAGTACATGTGTCGATCCTCGTGGAAATGGGTTGCCGTGGAGTTGATCTCGATGGCTTACTATCCGATTTCTAGACAAGTAACAAAGTTGTAACACAAAGGTGAACCGATTTTGGTGTCGATACGACCGGAAGTTGGAGTTGTGACTTATTTCTAAGGTAACAAGTAATAAAAAGGTGTTGTGACAGACAAGGTTATTAAGGTGATAGAATTCACCTCCTAATCCCATGCTAGATAGTTTCAATTTCACGTGTTCTAGTGCCTTCCTTGAAGGCTTCCTATGGATAATTGTTTAATCTCAATCCCTTCACTAACTCCCTAGTATCAATGGTCTTCTTACAGTACCATTGATCACATGTGAGCTCAGTTCAAAGGTTAACTATTCTCCTAAACATTGCAAACTACAAGAACACCTTTGAGACTCAAATCAATTTGACATTGAATTTAGGGGTTTCATCTACACCCTAATTAAGTACTTAGAACATCATGCAGAAGGAAAACAAATTAAAATTAAATTACAGAACTCAAACCCTAAAAACTGACTGAGTTTCTCTTACATCAAGAACAACAATTTATAACTCACAAACACTGCAAACAACAATTAAACAACACCCAAACCTCTTTCCTCCCTTGTCTCGTCTCTGACTCCATTGATGTGATGTTTGGAAAAAACCCTAGCTCCAATCATCTGTAACCCAGCTTCTAGGGTATGAGAAGCTATGATAGAGATAACTCTGAGATAGAGAGGCGGAGCAGGTGGCTACTGATGCGGTTGGTGCTGTCAGGAAAAGGAGATGGTGGTTGTGAGGTGGTCTGCAACTGGTATGGGTGAAGGAGGTGAAGAGAATGGGTTTTCCGAAATCGGCTCGAGAGGAAGAAAGAGAAGAGAAAGAGAAGATGGGTTTGGTCAAGGGGTGTAGGTGTAGGTGGATGTGGTGTTGTTGGCGGATGTAGCGAGGATCGATGGAAGGTTGGAGCGACTGTAGGATTTAGGGTAGTGGAAGATCTCACGGCTGTGATTATAGGCGGTTTTGGTGTTGAGCGGAGCAGCGAGAAATGATGTGTGCATGGTGGAGAGCGGGCGTTGGATGCAGATGGGCGAAATCTAACGGTTCGGAAGGGACGACCGGATCCGGGTCGTGGGCCGGGTCTTGGCTAGCTCAAGCCCATGTCTTGTAAGTTTGGGTTGCAACCGATTGCGCGGCTTTGGCTTTTCGCTCCATAGACGCTTGTCTCCAATTTTTCGCTCTTTGGCTCCTCAATTTCTCCAAGCTATTTACTACCTAAAAACACAAAATTAATTAGTACAAATATTTATTCTTGAAAACAAAGAAAATATTTAAATCTGGGATAATATCTCGATTCTGAGCACAAAAGATGAGTTAAATGCCAATAAATAGATGTAGAAATATGTATTATTTGGCACTCATCAATTATCGAAAAGAAAACCGATTCATTCCGCCATTATCGAGAAGAAATCGCTACTCTTTTTTTCTTCAATATCCAGAAAAAAAGTCACATACCAAGAGAACTATGTTGAGTAGAGAAAAGGGAAGAGATTACCGGATGTACAATGATGTTGCTAAACCAAAGGAGGATGAATGCTTTGAAAGCAAAACAACCGAGCGCAAGACAAAAAGGTTATTAGCACAAATAGGAACTATGCAAAAAGAAAAAGAAAAGGAAAGAGAATGGATATTTAGTCCATATGTATGTACACAAGTGAACTAGTCTAGTCCACATAGATGGGGTCTTCTAGGTCGACGGTCTCAACTTCTCGTGGAAGATGCTCCATAAAATGGTTTCCAATCTCGAATTACTGACTTTGGAAGATGTTCTTGGTTGCCGGGTTTTCAATTTCAACCGGCTCCATGGGGGAAAACGGTACGTACCAAGAATGGTCCCGACCATCGAGAACGAGCTTTCCGGAAACAAGTGCAAACGAGTGTTGTACAATAAAACTTTTGACTGGGTGAAGGACTTGCGCAGAATGCGCTTGTCGTGAAACACTTTCATTCTTTGTTTGTACATTTTGGCACTATCATATGCATCATTTCTCAATTCTTCTAACTCATTGAGTTGAAGTTTTCTTTGGTTACTGATAGGTGTCTAAACACCTAATTTACTATCTAGTAGTTACGCTTTCTTTGCTATTTTTCTCAGAATTATGTACTTTACGTGTGTTTTGAGTTCATTAGGTATTTTGGAGTCATTGGGAGCAAAAAGAAGTGGAATTCGCTCAAATTTTGTATTTCTTATTCTCATCTTCAAGAGAGCGAAAAGGCGAAGCTATCGGCGAAAGAACGAGGCCATTCCGGTTCCGTACGAGAAAGGTGACGAGCAAAATCAACATTTAAGCTTGCCGGCTGCACAGAATCGACAATTGAAAAGATTGCTTAGGTGGTCCTTATCAATTTTCCGGGCGCCTATAGCAAATTTGGTCCTTACATGTCCCTAAACTAGATCGTCGAAATCTCAGAGTTGATTTACGGCGGTTCCAATGTATCAGTGAAAGGAAGAGAACTTAAAAGAGAGATTGAGAAATGATAATATTCAAGGTTAGAAACATGGGTTACTCTTATTTGAGATGGTGCAATTTGAAGTGAGCCAAGTCAGAATGAGTTAATTGATTTAATGGTGGATTGAGTTTACAAAGCCATGAAACTAGGTTTGATGGAGAAGATTTAGAAGCTGAAGTCTGATCGAGAAGTCAGAGTCTCGTAGTCTAATCTACATATTGAATTAGAAGATGGGGATTGAGTTAGGGTTTACTGAGATTGGAAGTTAAGGTGTGTCGAGGATTCAAATCAATGTGGGGAAGAAACACCATGGTCAGCTGCTCAGAAGTCAAGAATGAATGGGATGTCGGTCTGGAAGAGATTGAAAAATGGAAGAGGGTTTGGTCAACAATGCGTCGATAATTAGGTTCTGAATTTAGGGTTGGTCTCTCGAATTGAGAAGAAGAGAAGAAATTGAGGCCGTCGATGAACCCAACAGGAAAAGAAACAGGAGTTAGGGTTTTGATTCAAATGTATGGATGTGTTGGTTTGCCTTGGAACCGAGGCTCATAGGTTCAAGTTACAGACAAGTATGTTTGATTGGTTATAGGATAATTGGTGCTGGCAAAGTGATTGGGATAGTTAGAGCTCAAATTAATTGAAGCATGATGGTTTGCTTATAGCTCAAGAGAGGTGATGCCTGTGGTTTGACGGATTACAGGGATGCAAGAGATGTCACCGAGGTTGATTGAGAAAGAGATGGTGGCGTTGGTTCACAGGGGATTGCAAGCCATTGAATCGCAGGCTCGAGATGGAACGGTGGTGTGATATGGAGAATGTTGAATTGAAATAGAACCGGGCATTAGTCCGCAAAGGGCTAAAGGCAGAGCTGATCTGGGAGATTCAGAAATGGAGTAAGTTGGGAGCCGAAATAACAAAGAACAAGCATGTGTACGGCGGATAGATGATAGCTGGGAATGGATGTTGGTTGCAGAGTTTATGTGCTTCAATGTGCAAGTGGTTTTACATGACACACTATGCCAGAAGGGAGTGAGATGAGTTAGCCGATCTCGACTCTCTCTCGACTCTCCGACTCGGCCGGTGTTGACTTCCGGTTGATCGAGTCGACTCACTTGACTCACCTGGACCGATCTGACCTGGACCGGTGACCGGGTTGACTTGCTGGTCACCTGAGATACTTTCCTGGCGCCGGACTCCGCCATTTGCGCCATAATCCCAGTTTTTCCCGCGACGGTTTTTCGACATAATTTCACATGGGTATTTCTCACACATGGCTTGGTGGACCACTTGGAGATGGGTTTTGAGAAGACCTAATATTGGAAGGAGTATCCTTTATGGAAATAGAGAAACATATAAAAGAGAGGACTTTACCTAATCTTGGGACTATCTATTATCTTTTTGCCTCTACTTTGTTTTCTGGGTTTAGAACCATGAAGTCTTTTCTCTTTAGCTTCTTGTTATAAACCCATGAATATGAGCTAGAGTTTTATTATTGGTTATGGAATAAGTTGGATTTCCAAATATGGGTTTTAATTCAATAAATTAGTTTTCTCTCATATTATCGTTTATGATTCACCATTAATATTGTTACATGATTTGAATGCTTGTTAGTCGAGTCGCGAATCGATTGAGTTTGCTTTCATCTTTATTGCTAGATTAGGGTTATTATACGCAAAAGTGATAATTTCGGTTTCTAAGTAAAGATAAATATGATTATAGTTTGTAGTGATATATTCTTATGATCATATGTGAACCATAACCTTGTTAAATCGGATTAGTGCTTTTTTACACGTTCGATTGCTTTGATTGGCCGATTTCATAGAACCTAATGCATCTAGGGAATTAAACTTGATTAGTGCTTTTACACGTTAGGTTGTTCCTTTAGATAGAATTCATATTCCTGCATCTTTTAATGTGTTTGTTGATGACATGAGGAGATTCATGGATATACTTGCCATCAAGGGTATTCTAGGGTCTTTGATAAAAGTTGAGATTAAAATATCAATTCTAGTTATTGTGTTGAAAACATGTTTGTGAATGGAAAACGAAATCCATGACCAATATCTTCTTATCCTTGATTTGATTTGTTTGCTTTGCTTTTATTTTCTTTTATTTAGTTTATCTAAAAAATCACAAAATCATCATGGTTATTTATAGAACCGAAGCAATTTGACAACCTAGACTCTCTGACCAGATCGATCCTTTCTTGCCCTTGCTTCATTATATATTTTGAGTAGTAAGAAAGTGTAATTATATTTGCAAGCCTACCGACAACCCAGGTCAGTTACCGACTTTTATCAAGATCAAAATCAACCTTTACAGCCCAACATGCACGGTGTTCTAACTACACAGAGATGACATGCTTTACCGTACACAAACTGTAAGGAGACATCCAATGAGTCTTATATCGATTCTATAGGCCCACAGCATCATTTAAGCGCAAAGACCAATCTTTCCTAGAAGGATTGACAGTCTTCTCAAGGATATGCTTAATTTCCCTATTAGAAACTTCTCTACTTGGCCACCGGTTTGAGGATGGTAAGGTGTTGCTACCTTATGAGTGATTCCATACTGCACTAGTGATTCAAAAGGTCTATTGCAAAAAATGACTACCTCCATCACTGATTATTGCTCTAGGGGTTCCAAAAGCGGGAGAAAATGTTTTCTTAAGAAAGAAAAAAGAACAAATTTATGGTCGTTGGTTTTGGATGCAATGGCCTCTACCTACTTAGAGACATAATCAACAACAACAAAGAATGTACAACTTACCTTCATGAAAGCTAGAAATGGACCATGAAATCAATACCCCACACATCAAACAGCTCAACAATCAAAAATGGGTTGTAAAGGCATCATGTTTCTCTTAGTGATACTTCCAATTTCTGGCATCGGTCACAAGCAACACAAAAGCATGGCTATCCTTAAACAGTGTTGGCCAATAGAAACCGCTTTGCAAGATCTTTGCAGCAGTTTTCTTGGCACTAAAGTGGCCTCCACATGCATGGTCATGACATAAAGAGATGACGTCCCGTTGTTCAGAATTGGGGACACATCTCCTAATGATTTGGTCTTGGCAGTACTTAAACGATATGGGTCATCCCAAAGGAAATGTTTAACTCAGCCAAGAACTTAGAACTACCTTGTTTAGACCAATGCAAGGGCATTCTACCCGTAGTAAGGTAGTTCACAATATCGAAACCATGGCATTTCAGACACAAGCATCAATCTGTTCATCAGGGAATGATTCTCTAATCAGCACGGATTCATCAAACAGATTCAACATTCAAACTAGACAAGTGATCGAACAAAATTTTCCGACCTTTCTTATCTCGAATTTAGGAGGTCAAACTCTTGTAACAAGAGTATCCATCGGATTAGACGAGCCTTAGCATCTTTTTTAGACAAAAGATATCTCAATGCAGCATGGTCAGAATATATGATGACCTTAGACCCTATCAAATAAGATCTAAACTTATCTAATGCAAACACGCCAACTAGAAACTCTTTCTCTCTGAGTGGAATAATTCGCTGAGCATCATTAAGTGTTTTGGTAGCATAGTAGATCACATAAGGAAGTTTGTCTACTCGGGCCCAAAACACTCCCTACAAAGACAAGTTTTAAGCATCACACATAATCTCAAATGGTAATGACCAGTGGGTCTCGACTATAAAGCGCATGTGGAGAGCCTTCAATTGCTTCCATGCTTCCTTACAAGCATCATCAAAGACAAATGCAACATCTTTCGCAAGAAGATTACACAAGGGTCTTGAAATTTTACTAAAGTCTTTGATGAATCGGCGGTAAAAACCCGCATGGCCTGATAGGTGTAGAATACACCTAATTTACTATCTAGTAGTTTATGCTTTCTTTGCTATTTTTCTTGTAAATTATGTATTTTACGCTTGTTTTGAGTTTTGTAGCTACTTTGGAGTCACACGGAGGAAAAGAAGAAGAAATCACCCAATTTGAGCCAAAAGGGCAAAAAGGTCATTTTACAGGCGATTGATATATGGAGCCCATTTGAGGTTAAGGGGCCGCCAAACCGGTAGCCCTTATCCAGAAACGGGGTGTCGCTATCATCTGGTAATGGATGGGTTATGTCCATGGATGTTGAAACCCAAACCCATTGGCCCACATGTCCGACCCATACCCATACCTATACTAAAGCCCACATCCTAACCTAAGCCCGATCCATCTAACCGACCCGGATCCGTGATTATAACCTCGAGCCCTAAATTGAGATTTATTTCTCAATCATTGTTTGTGCCCGAAATCAAAAAAATGAAAGAGACAAATTTCTTGTAAGAGCTCAGAGAGAAAATCGAAGACGAGTTCGATCTGGATGGAATCAAGAACGAGCAACTGCTGCTACTAACAAATCAAGAGACCGATGATGCTCAAAGCTAGAGGAGATGAATTAAAGTGGCAGAGTTGAGGAGAAATTAGGGTAAAAGCGCCAGATCTCGGGAATCGAGGGTTCGATTGGAATTGTTGATGTTGATCGAGAATAAGCAGAGATTGCTCAAAGACGGAGAAATTGGAAGAAACGACAACAGATTGGAAATGGGTTCGTGACTCGGATGAATCGAAGATGGTTTTGATGGTCGCTGCTTGAAGCTCGGTGGCTTTGGAGATGAAGATCGATCGTGGGTGAAGGTTGATGGCGATTCAGGTAATGGAGAAGAAGAAATTGCGTAATGGGTTGTGATGAATCGGTATGAGATTGAATGAAACTGGGTATTGAAAAGCCGATTGCAGTAGAGTGAGTATTGTGGAATTGAAACGCAGAGAAGAAACCAGGGTTCGCCGAATCGATTGGGATCATGATGTCATGTAGAGAGAATGGGTTCTCGTGTTGGCTAATTAAGGGTTTCTCAAGTTGTTGTTGCTGGAATCGATTAGGGTCTCGTTGGTCCGAGTTCGATGAATACAATTGAGGATGGGTCGTGGTCAAGTTCCGAGGCGTTGCCGCTACACAAGAGGAGATGGTGATTTCAGATTGAGATGTTGCTAGAAATGGGTTTGCTCCCCGATGTATGAAGGAAGAAAATGGTGTTGATGCAGGAGAAATGGGTGGCGTCCGAGGTTCGGTCGATATGAAACCAAAGACATGGGAAGAGCCGAGATGGGTTTTGAAGATTGTGGATGTGGTCACAAATTATAGGAACTAATAGAGTGAGCCTTTGTTGATGCAAGAAGAGAAGGAGGTGTTTGTTGTCGTTACAAAGCAATTGTACATGAATGAAGGTCGTTGATCATGAGATTGAATGGGTGTGTACAATAAGACACGGGGAAGAATGTGATGTCATTATTACAGGGAAGGATGGAATGAAGTGCGGTATTAGATGTATGTCTAGGTTTCTTAACAGGTGAAGACCCAAAAATTGGCCTGAACTCGGCCCGGGAAGTCCTCGTAATTAAATGAGAACTCGGCGGTTTTCGTCCTACGAGTCAACTCGACGATCCTGTGACCGATCCGTGGCCGGTCCAACTCACCCCAAGAAGACGAGTCACCCGATCAAGACACTAACTCGAGTCCACTCGTCTAGCCGACTCTTCCTTTGACCATGTTGACTAACGGTTTGACTTTTGACCGTTAGTCCTAACGGAGAGGACCGGACGGAATATTCCGTCGAATATTCTCTTGACGGAGAAATTTTCAGATGGCCGGCGGCGCCGTTTTCCGGCCAAATTCCGGCCACAATCCCAGTTTTCCGGCGACCAAAAATTCCAGAATTTTCTATGGACTTCTCTCATGGGTGTGAAGACTTGGGCTAGGAATTGGATGGAGAATTGGACTCAAATTTGGAAAGAGAAGGTGGAAGAGTTGAGAAAAGCTTGGATTTGGAAATTGAATTGCAAAAGGAAAAGGATTCTAATCCTTGGAAGATTTGGAGAATATTGAAGCTTATAAATAGAGAAGTTTTCTACACCTCTCTGTACACATCTCTACACACAATTCTTTTCTTTTCTTATTCTTTGTGTGAACTCTTTTAACATGAGTAGTTAATTTTATTGATTGAGGATGAATTCCTAGTTCTTAACATGATTTGAGTTTTTGTTTTCAAATTCTATCTTGAAGTTTTTCACATAATTATCGTTTGTTTTTACTAATAGGAGTGATCTTAAAGACATTCATGATTGATTGATAGATTGTTTGGGTGGCCAACTAAATTGATTTGTTAATTCGATCTAAAGCTAGTGAAAGTTAGGGATAAGTAATCGTTCTTTGACTCTTCACATAAGTAGCAAACACGAGACCTCAACGGAGGGATTCCGTGGAGCAATTGTGTGTAGAAACAACGTTAGCAAGTAGACCTTGAGCTAAGAGTCTAACTACTAATATCAACCTAAGAAATTCACAAAACCTAATGCATGAGCCAAGTTACATCTAGGTTGAGCTAATTCTAGGTGGCTTGGTGATTAGAATCCGGTAGTCGAGAACTTCCGTGTCCTAAGTGATAAAAGGGATTTAGGGGTTTAGCACCGAGCTAGCTGCTTTCCTACGGTTGGTGATAATTTGTGACTAATAACAAGTAGAAGAGAACATAACTTGATTCATTGTTTCAAGAACGAAGAAGGATTCCTTGATCTTGTCTCTCTTATTGCTTTCAACTTTATCTTTTAATTGTTTTGTTTATTTTCTTTTTGCTTTTTACACCCCCTTTCGTGACAACTTTTACAACTATAATCTCGTGCTCCTCGTGGGATCGACCTTGACTACCCTATATTACTTGTTAATTAGGTAGTAAAGTATTAATTAATTTGATTGCACCTTGATACACGCATCAAATTTTTGGCGCCATTCGGGAGCAGCGGATGATTTTAGTTGTTTTTATTTTTCTTTTTGCTTTATTCTTGCTTTGTTGGATTCTATTCCGTATCTAACTTGGTTTTTGAATCTTATTTCAGTATCGGTTTTCCATGTACGGTGGACAAGAGCAAGCATATTACAACAATCAATACGGTTTTCAACCTCAACATTATGGCAACTTCCAACCATCCATAGGATACAATCAAAACCAATCTTTTGGCTATGATCAAATTTCCTACGGAACATTATGGATATTCTCATACATATCAACAACCTTATGACGGGTATGTAGGTGGACAATCACAAGGATGGGAGGATAATTTTGCATTATGAATTTGTTTTCTAGTTTTGTGGATAAAGAATTTGGAATATACTCCTTTCATCGTGTTTTTCCTTCACTTTTCCCAAAAGAGGAGATGCCGTCTAACGGTGGTAATCAACATCGAGAAACTTGCAAAGAAATTATACAAATTGGAAGATGATGGAGACTCGGAAGAGCTTGTCGTAAATTAGTAGGACCATTCATTGATGGAACTTAAACGAAGATGCAAAAGGAATGAAACCGATGAAGATTCAAATGGAAAAAAGATGATTTTAAAACCTTTGGAGACTTTTGATGACGCTAGTGTAGATTACTCGAGCCTTGATCTTAATAATGATCAATCACCTATTCAAAAGGAAGAGCTTGAGGAAGATGCATTTATTGCTTGGCAAAAATTTCTTAAGGAAAGATGGGAGTCCGCGGAAGTGTATGAATGTTCCGACAATGAGGAAGTTATTCCAACTCCGGATCATAATAACGATCCTTCACCTATTCAAAAGGAGGAGATTGGGTGTGACTTACCTATTGTTGTAAACGGTGTAACACCCGCACAAGAAGATCTTACAATCTATACCGATGAAATTCATTTTTGTGAATGGCCCGATTCCGATGATGAGAATGTTGAAGAGATGATTATAGAGGATGAAACCACATTCATTGATTTTGTGGAAGACCCAATTGAACTTGCGAATGATTTTAATGATACCGAGACTATGGTTAAGGTAGAAAACGACGAAGAATGGTTGCAAGGTTTAATAGAGGACCACGATATACAAGAGGTAAGTGATTCACTTGAATTTTTTAAGGATGAAGAGGATTCTATAATACAAGAATTTATGAAAGGTTTGTCTAACCCTTTGCCTATTGATTCTTCTCCTTTTTACCTCTTATTGGTTTGAATGTATGTGCTTCGAAAGTATTTTTGGATGATTTTGTTTCTAAATATCCACCATTGGAAACACTTGATGCTAACACTATGCAGGTTTGCCAAGAGGAATACATGGAAATTCCCAAATTCTATGTTCTTTATACACTTCCGAGTGTGGACAAGAATAAGTGTGGGGGAAATTTCTATCGAGCAATAATTTCACTATTATTTTCTTGTGCTAATATTTGTATGGAGTTATTGTTTGCAAAACAGGTATTATGGGTGGATCCTCAAATTTTCCGATTGTTAGTATATGGGGAATGAATCATGCAAGAGCCAAGTCGAAGTAAATCGACTTTAAAACAAGCGCTTCATGGGAGGCAACCCATAGGTTTTGTATTTCTTATCCTTTTGTTTTTGTTATTTCTTTTTCTTATTTCTTATCATGTTAAAATTTCCCACCTTGACTTTACTAGGAGGATTCAATTACATTGAGGACAATGTAAGGTTTAAGTGTGGGGGAGTGGTTAAGCATGTTTTTAAAACAAAAATTACAAAAAAATGAAAAAATTTTGAAAAAAAAAAAAAAGTTTTACTTAAAAATTCCAACTTTTAAAGATTTTAGAGTCACTAGCATATTTCTAGGTATGTTTACATAGAGATTTTGACCGACATAATTGAACTTGGAAATGTTAGAGAACTACATTCGGATTTCTTGTTTGTTTGAGTGTTAAATAATGGATTTAATCATGCCGGTGATGCAAATTTGGTGCAGGGAGAAGTGCGTTATTAGAGTTGCTGATCAATCATTAGTGGAGACTACCCGTATTCATATCATGAGAGGCACCGACCAGAATTCTTCCATTTATTAAAGAGCTTCTTTTGAGTGTGTGTCACCGTAAGTTAATTCCGGGTAGAATGGTGAGCTACCCAACCTCCCACCACTAAAAGCACTACTCTTTGATCTCTTGAGTGCTAATTTTGTCAATCATGAGGGTGACGTCCATGGATGAAAGCTTTCCTTCTTGTAGTTCGATTTGCGCTAGCACCATTCTCTCTCTCGACAACAACGGATCCATAGAAACACTTCATCATCAACAAGGAGCGACATCAAAATCTACAAGGAAAGTTGGAAAAGTTTAAGGTTTACAAGCAACGGAACGGAGAAAAAGAGCAAATTTCAAACTTAAGTAAAGCAACATACAAAGAGCGGATTTTTACATATATGTTGAGGACTTACAATACAATGAGGTAATTTTATATTCCAAGTATGAAGACTTATTCATGAAAGCGAAGAAAATTAAAAGGTGAGAATTTTTGAAGTTTATGATTTCAAGACGATACAAGTTGTAAAGAATCAAGCGGTAAAATACTTCTCCCACGGCCATGGTTTATTTGTATTCAATTTCTCTTGTTTCAAAAAAAAAAAAAAAAAAAAAAAAAAAAAAAAAAAAAAAAAAATTGAAAAAAAAAAAAAAAAAGAAAAAAAAAAGAGAAATATTTGAGAAATATTTGTATAAGCCGGGGGGAAGGAAAATTTATAAGGAAGTTTCAAGCGACAAGGATTTTTAAGGAAAAGAGTTACAAATTGTTAAGGATTTATGAAATTCAAGGGTTTATCATCAATAGTTGAAACCGAAGACGAAGATCAAGAAGTTAAAGACGAGGAGCGGAAGACGTTTCTATTGGATGCCGTGAGAGTGGTGTTATCATAATTGGCGATCGGATGTGAAGGTGAGTAAGTAATCTCATCCTCGATAATAATGGTTGATTTCCTTTCTTAGAGATCGTCGTAAAAATGGTTTTTCAAAATATTAAAAGATGTGGGTTTTTAAAAATATTTCGAAGTTATCCTTCCCACCATTCAACGTGATGCAGAATTTCTCTTCATTCCTACCGCACACATGTGAGAACCATAAAAAGCCGTTTTTTGAGTGCAATTATCATAAAATCTTATTTGGTGAGGCGTAAGTCGAGGCGAAATGCTTATTGATCGTTTCTCAAACACGATTCTCTCATTATGGTGTGGTTATTTCTCACTCAACAATTAAGAATGAGAATATGTTCTTTGGTATTTCTAACTTCTTATTACTAG
Source organism: Papaver armeniacum (assembly GCA_023531295.1). NCBI lineage: Eukaryota > Viridiplantae > Streptophyta > Magnoliopsida > Ranunculales > Papaveraceae > Papaver > Papaver armeniacum. The sequence goes on along the minus strand of JAJJWW010008769.1, from coordinate 11,961 downwards.
CATGCAGAAATTCTATGTCCTCATAACTCTTTGGATGCTTGTGACGCTTGAACGCTTTGAAGTTGTGAGTTTTTAGTTTGATTTGCTCGAGGACTAGCAAAGTCTAAGTGTGGGGGAATTTGATAGGTGTAGAATACACCTAATTTACTATCTAGTAGTTTATGCTTTCTTTGCTATTTTTCTTGTAAATTATGTATTTTACGCTTGTTTTGAGTTTTGTAGCTACTTTGGAGTCACACGGAGGAAAAGAAGAAGAAATCACCCAATTTGAGCCAAAAGGGCAAAAAGGTCATTTTACAGGCGATTGATATATGGAGCCCATTTGAGGTTAAGGGGCTGCCAAACTGGGTAGCCCTTATCCAGAAACGGGGTGCTGCTATCAGCTGGTAATGGATGGGTTATGTCCATGGATGTTGAAACCCAAACCCATTGGCCCACATGTCTGACCCATACCCATACCTATACTAAAGCCCACATCCTAACCTAAGCCTGATCCATCTAACCGACCCGGATCCGTGATTATAACCTGAGCCCTAAATTGAGATTTATTTCTCAATCATTGTTTGTGCCTGAAATCAAAAAAATGAAAGAGACAGCGTTTCTTGTAAGAGCTCAGAGAGAAAATCGAAGACGAGTTCGATCTGGATGGAATCAAGAACGAGCAGCTGCTGCTACTAACAAATCAAGAGACCGATGATGCTCAAAGCTAGAGGAGATGAATTAAAGTGGCAGAGTTGAGGAGAAATTAGGGTAAAGCGCTGTATCTCAGGGAATCGAGGGTTCGATTGGAATTGTTGATGTTGATCGAGAATAAGCAGAGATTGCTCAAAGACGGGAGAAATTGGAAGAAACGACAGCGAGATTGGAAATGGGTTCGTGACTCAGATGAATCGAAGATGGTTTTGATGGCCGCTGTTTGAAGCTCGGTGGCTTTGGAGATGAAGATCGACTGTGGGTGAAGGTTGATGGCGATTCAGGGTAATGGAGAAGAAGAAATTGCAGAATGGGTTGTGATGAATCGGTATGAGATTGAATGAAACTGGGTATTGAAAAGCTGATTGCAGTAGCTGAGTATTGTGGAATTGAAACGCAGAGAAGAAACCAGGGTTCGCTGGAATCGATTGGGATCATGATGCTGTTAGAGAGAATGGGTTCTGGTGTTGGCTAATTAAGGGTTTCTGAAGTTGTTGTTGCTGGAATCGATTAGGGTCTGTTGGTCTGAGTTCGATGAATACAATTGAGGATGGGTCAGTGGTCAAGTTCTGAGGCGTTGCTGCTACACAAGAGGAGATGGTGATTTCAGATTGAGATGTTGCTAGAAATGGGTTTGCTCCTGATGTATGAAGGAAGAAAATGGTGTTGATGCAGTGGAGAAATGGGTGGCGTCTGAGGTTCAGAGTCTGATATGAAACCAGCACATGGGAAGAGCTGAGATGGGTTTTGAAGATTGTGGATGTGGCTGTCAAATTATAGGAACTGCAATAGAGCTGAGCCTTTGTTGATGCAAGAAGAGAAGGAGGTGTTTGTTGCTGTTACAAAGCAATTGTACATGAATGAAGGCTGTTGATCATGAGATTGAATGGGTGTGTACAATAAGACACAGGGAAGAATGTGATGCTGTTATTACAGGGAAGGATGGAATGAAGTGCGGTATTAGATGTATGTCTAGGTTTCTTAACAGGTGAAGACCCAAAAATTGGCCTGAACTCGGCCTGGGAAGTCCTGTAATTAAACAGAACTCGGCCGGTTTTCTGTACCGGCGAGTCAACTCGACGATCCCGGTGACCGATCCAGAAGCCGGTCCAACTCACCCCAGTAAGACGAGTCAGCCGATCAAGACACTAACTCGAGTCTGACTCGTCTAGCTGACTTTTCCCTTTGACCATGTTGACTAACGGTTTGACTTTTGACCGTTAGTCCTAACGGAGGACCGGACGGAATATTCCGTCGAATATTCTCTCGACGGAGAAATTTCCAGGTGACCGGCGGCGATGTTTTCCGGCCAAATTCCGGCCACAATCCCAGTTTTCCGGCGACCAAAAATTCCAGAATTTTCTATGGACTTCTCTCATGGGTGTGAAGACTTGGGCTAGGAATTGGATGGAGAATTGGACTCAAATTTGGAAAGAGAAGGTGGAAGAGTTGAGAAAAGCTTGGATTTGGAAATTGAATTGCAAAAGGAAAAGGATTCTAATCCTTGGAAGATTTGGAGAATATTGAAGCTTATAAATAGAGAAGTTTTCTACACCTCTCTACACACATCTCTACACACAATTCTTTTCTTTTCTTATTCTTTGTGTGAACTTTTTAACATGAGTAGTTAATTTTATTGATTGAGGATGAATTCCTAGTTCTTAACATGATTTGAGTTTTGTTTTCAAATTCTATCTTGAGTTTTTTCACATAATTATCGTTTGTTTTTACTAATAGGAGTGATCTTAAAGACATTCATGATTGATTGATAGATTGTTTGGGTGGCCAACTAAATTGATTTGTTAATTCGATCTAAAGCTAGTGAAAGTTAGGGATAAGTAATCGTTCTTTTGACTCTTCACATAAGTAGCAAACACGAGACCTTGCTATGAGGGATTCCGTGGAGCAATTGTGTGTAGAAACAACGTTAGCAAGTAGACCTTGAGCTAAGAGTCTAACTACTAATATCAACCTAAGAAATTCACAAAACTTAATGCATGATCCAAGTTACATCTAGGTTGAGCTAATTCTAGGTGGCTTGGTGATTAGAATCCGGTAGTCGAGAACTTCCGTGTCCGGTGATACAAGGGATTTAGGGGTTTAGCACTGAGCTAGTCGCTTTACCTACGGTTGGTGATAATTTGTGACTAATAACAAGTAGAAGAGAACATAACTTGATTCATTGTTTCGTAACGAAGAAGGATTCCTGATCTTGTCTCTCTTATTGCTTTCAACTTTATCTTTTAATTGTTTTGTTTATTTTTATTTTGCTTTTTACACCCCCCTTTCGTGACAACTTTTACAACTAGAATCTCGTGCTCCTCGTGGGATCGACCTTGACTGCCCTATATTACTTGTTAATTAGGTAGTAAAGTATTAATTAATTTGTTGTGGTTACGACACGCATCATGGCCTAAGAATGATCTTATGTCCCTCATAGAACGAGGTTGAGGCAAGTGTTGAATGAGATCAACCTTGGATTTGTCTACTTCTATGCCTTTTTCTGAGATAATATGCCCTAGAACAATGCCTGAATTAACCATGAAATGACATTTTTCCCAATTCAAGACCAAATTCTTTTCCTTACACCTAATAAGCACACAAGTGAGGTGATGCAAACATTCATCAAAAGAAGACCCAAACACAGAAAAATCATCCATGAAAATTTCTAGAAACTTATCTACCATGTCGGAAAATATGCTCATCATGCAACGTTGAAAAGTGGCGGGTGCATTACACAACCCGAAAGGCATGCGGCGATAAGCAAATGTTCCATAAGGACATGTAAATGTGGTCTTTTGTTGGTCTTCGGGTGCTATGTGAATTTAGTTGTAGCCCGAATAGCCATCTAAGAAGCAATAGTGACTATGCTTCGCCAACCTTTCTAGCATTTGGTCAATGAAGGGAAGGGGAAAATGGTCTTTCTTTGTTACTGTGTTCAGTTTTCTATAATCAATACAAACTCGCCACCTTGTGGTAACACGGGTGGGTACAAGTTCGTTCATCTCATTTTTAACTACAGTAATGCCAGACTTTTTGGGTACCACCTGAATGAGACCCACCCATCAAGCATCCGGAACCTAGGGGATATGATACCCGCATCAAGCAGTTTCAAGATCTCACCTTTGAAAACATCTCTCATATTGGGGTTAAGTCTCCTTTGCATTTACCTAGATGGTTTAGTGTTCTCCTCAAGGTTTATGTGATGCATGCAAATTGTGGGACTTATACCCTTAAGATCGGAGATGGTCCAACCTAAGGCTCCTTTATGCTCTTTAAGTACTTCTAAGAGTCGAAGGCTTTCCCCTTCGTGATTAAACATGATGCAATAATCACAGGTAAAGTATCAGAAGGACCTAAGAAAGCATACTTCAAGGTATCAGGTAATGGTTTCAAATCAAGCTTAGGTGGTACATCAAGAGGTGGGGCAGATTTGGAATCGTAGAGGAAGTGGTTCCACCGCATTCGCCATTTAGAAATATCCATGGGTGGAAACAGATTCAAGCAAAGAGTGAATTTCTCAATGTACTTAGACTCAAGAGATCTAAGTCAAAGTTATCTAAACATGCTTGCAAAGGGTCCACCGACAAAATATCGGGCAAAGAGTCTTGGATCGACTTCAATCATATTAATCTCATGCAAATCGCATCATCACAAATCAATGGGTTGTTGACTAGTGTTAAAAACATTCACTCTACGGTCATGTTACCAAAAGAAAATTTCAACACTCCATTACGACAGCTGATGATGGCATTGGACGTCGCCAGAAAGGACGTCCTAAAATCACGTGAATGTGATTACTTGGGTTTTGCACGGTTGAGTATTTAAGACTATGAAGTCCACAGAAAGAAAAATTTATCAACCTTGATTAACACATCTTCAACAATACCACGGGGGATTTTCACAGATCCGTCCGCTAACCGTAGCGAATGTGTGGGCTTCAGCTCCCCAAGGCCCAGCTGCACACACACAGAGTATGTCAATAGATTCACACTTGCTCCTAAGTCTAGTAACGCCTTTTCGACCGTATGGCCACCTATGGTGCATGTAATTGTTGGACTACCTGGGTCTCTAAACTTAGTGGGAATCTTGTTTTGGATTATGGAGCTCACTTGCTCAGTGAGAAAGGCACGCTTATGCACATGAAGCTCGCTTGTGTGCACAAGTCCTTGAAAACTTAGCATAGGTGGGTATTTGTCTCGATTGCTTGAGAAATGGAATGTTTATGTTAACTCTTTTGAACATTTCCAAAATCTCGTTGTATTGTTACTCCCTCTTCTGTTGCACCAACCGTTGTGGGAATGGAGCAACAGGTACATGACTTGGCAAAGAAACATCTATATTGGTAGGATTCTTGGGTTTATCAACATGCTCAGATTCTTTCTCTACAGTAGATGTTTTATGCGGTGTTGTGTGTACTGGTGAGTCTGATGGAGACTTGCTTGACTGTGGTACACCTATATTGTTCTCAACAATTCTACCACTACAGAGAGTGGTGATGGCATTCGCCTGACTATGTGAAGGTTCATTGCGGGTTTGAGGAGCATGCCCGAAACACATTCTTTGGATTTTGTTGGGGTTGACTAGAGTTTGCCTTTTCTCTCTCATTCAATGCATCACAGATTTGACCCATTTTAAGTTCTAGACTTGTGAAACGTTGGTCGGTGGTTTTCAAGTTGTGAAAGATTTTGGGTTAACACCGACACGCGTCTTCAAAGCTAGGCTTTTTCTCTAGGTACTGAGGGTGTGGTTGTACTTGGGGGTTTCTAGGATATGAGTATCCTTGGTTGTTATTTGTTGGTCCTCCTTGTACAGGCCCTTTGGACCATGAGAAGTTAGGGATTCCTCCACCCTCGGGTTGTAGGTTTGAGAATACGGGCTGTTCTTTGCCTATGGTATAATGCATTGGCTTGCTCGGTTTTAGACTCTTGAAATGCATGTAGTCAGGACAACTGTCCACTAAGTGGTCAGAGCTATGGCATGCGGCACAAGTGGCCATTTCAATTTGGTCACGGAGAGTAGGGGCATTAGGTTTTACATTCTTTTGCAACTCAAGCACTTCTATTCTCCGGGCAAAGATGCCATTTTTGCATTTCCCTCAAAGTCGACTCGATTCTATGAACGTTACCTACAGGGGTAGTCCTTTTAGGTTCACGGATGGACTCCTACCGTTGGAGTCTTTCAGCGACTTCGATTAAGAAAGTCCAAGCCTCATCAAAGACTTTTATCAATAAATGCACCATTGCACATTGACTGACCGTGGTTCGGGTTCTAACATCTAGACTCCTCATACAATATTTGCACGAGTCTCCATTTTTCAAAACCATGGTGGGGACATTGGAGCACAATTCATTGAATCGCTCCAAGTACTTTGCTAGAGTTTCGTCTTCTAATTGTACAAAACCATTTAGACTCCGGCGAATTGTCGCCGCCTTGTGGTTTGGGAAAAACTTTTGAAAAACTCTTTATGAGGTCATCCCATGTTCTAATGGACTCGTGGTTGTAGGGCATGAAGCCATGACTTGGCTTTGTCTCTCGAGAGAAAAGGGAAACAATCTCAGTTGAGGGACTCTCTGACATTTGGTTAAAACGCAGAGTCCCACAAATATCCTCAAAATCTCTCACGTGATGGTGGGGTTTTCAAAGATCGACCCCCTCTAAACACCTGGTAGCATGTGAATGGTGCTTGCTTTCAGTTCAAACTGACAAACATCGGCTGGTAGAATGATACAAGAGGGCTGGTTTGCCCTAGTTGGGTACATGTAGTCCTTGAGGCTACGGGGTTGGTTTTGTTCATCACCCATGGTTTCGTTTCCGATGGGCTTGGGCTTTTCATGGAAGAGTCGGGGTATGCGACGATTTCGTCCTGGCGGATTCTAACTAGTCGATTTGTTTGATCTCTAAAAGACACAATCATAGCCTAGCTAGCGCATCTAGCATGTTAACATACAATCAAGTTCAACACAGATAAGCAAAACTACTACACTAATACACTAATTCCAGACTCAAGCCCAAAAAGAGTGCTTTTTGATGTTGTAAGGCCTACCGATCGGGGTGAGTTCCAGCTGGCTTGTCGGGGCTTTGTGTTATGCAGAGCCCAGTTTTGGGTTCCGCTTGCGCAAAATGCATGCCTTCATTAGGTGCAAAAGCCCAGTGGAACTGGTTTCAGCTCCGCCTTAGCAGGTGTCTAAATGGTAGAGCTTTAAGTGTAGCTCACTTATGCACTGCAAGGGGCTTATATGCACAAAGACAAGTTATGCTCAAATCAACATACGTACACAACCTTACACAACCTTGACACAAAACACAACCTTACACAAAAATGACACTGATTCTTAAGCACAAAGAAGTGTCGGTAGTTGTTACCAAGGGGTGGCTATGTTGAACTACACAAAGACAAGATTGGGTTATGTGCGAGCAAGACAACATCGAATGTGGTAAGTGCAAGACAAGAAAAGACCGTATGGTGCACTAGGTATTAGGATGTGCTCACTTTGGGGTAAGCATGTGCTTTTGGTTGTGTGTTTGAAAAAGTTAAACGTATTCAGGTACCCAAGGTTTAATCTAATTAGCAGATGCAAATGTAACGTGAATACACACTCTAAGATTTTTGCGGGGGTATATCAACTTTAAACAACGAGATCATTCCAAGATCAACGAGGATAACAAGTCAGCAAGATAACGACAATGAATATGGCTAGGATTTACAACAACAATGCTCGGGGTGTGTAACGGGTGAGTTGACCTCAAAACTCGAGATTATACAAATTTATGCGAGATATCGGCAAAGTGTTGTGATCACAGATGCATATATGCAATGGAAGCAATAGGCACTTGTTATGAGGCAAAGTGGCACGGGGTTTGGTAGTATTTGAGCGAAGTGCAGGCCTAACATTCAATAAGTGCAAATGACGGCCAGTGAAACTACCTTGGCAAGTGACAGTTACCGTGAATTTTTTACACGGTTGCAACAAAGCTCATGGACAGGATAGGCTTAGCTCGATTGATGACAGAGAAGTTTGCAAACTCAAGCTCACACAGGTCTCAGGATTACACAGTTACGGCAGATGTAGGGAGATCCGGCAGCAAACTTGGTTATCCGAGTTATATCTCACGCTCATGCACTGACTGGAGGCGGAGGCAGAGCACGGGGCAAATGTAGGGTGAAGGTTACGAGAACACACAAGCATAAGGATTGCAGTGTGAGGCAATACCTAGCAAGGTAGTTTGGTTTACTCGGGGGACTCGGGCTATGCACCAAAATGTAAAGCATATGCCTTGGCATTCAGACACAGAGGGATTCACGCGAGGTATCGTCAACGAGGCTTGGTTGATTAAGTAGAGCATGAAAGTACGAACTCTCTCGGTTGATTTTACTAGCCATAAAGCTAACTTGTTAACCAGGTTACTGACTTATACTCAGCTAAGGGAGGCTGGAGCTAGCAAACTCATGCATAAAAATATCTCAACGACCAGCAGTGTGAACCAACATCGGTGAGACTCATTCCACATTCACCCGAGATCGAGGTTGAGAGTACTACCGGGCCAAGATAAAACCTGGTTTAGGCACTCCACAAATTATGTTCTTCTCCTTTATCCTCTCTTCTTGAGTTGCACAAAGAAGATAAAGATACCTGCTAGCTCAACAAATCACTTCGGGTTCTCAAATTGCACAGTTTAAAGCAATATAAGGGGATGTAACAAAGTGATCAAAATTAGCTACAAGATTATGAAAATTGAATGAACTACAGCGATGTGATGCAACTAACTAACAAGATGATGCAAAGATGCATATTACCTAGTAAATGTAAGCTACAGATGAGTTATCTTTATGAACAGAATTATATGAGATAAATGGAGCTAACAAGAGTACAAGAAAATATAACAATGCGGTGATGGAAAGATCTTAAAGAAACTTAAATGGATGAAGTATGCATAACAAATGGTCGGATGGTTAAGTAAACTAAGTTATACTAACAATGAAAGACTACAATGCAATATACAAAGATAGATAATTAACTGTGAGATGAGATGTAAGCAAGTAAGAAGCACTTCAATAGAATGCAATACAAGATGCAAGAATGAAAAGTTGCAAAAATAGGCAAACTTCAAAAGTTATACCAATAACATGATAGCAAAGCATATATATACAATGGTGGGTTGAAAATCAGAAATAAGCACTAATGAGTACAAAGACACTACCAAATCCCGGCAGAAGGCGCCAAAAAACTTGGTAGGCTCTTAAAGTGTCTTACTGCGTAATCGCAAGTGCGAAAGCGTCTGTGGAAGCAAGGGCAAGTACGGTCGATCCTCGTGGAAAATGGGTTGCTGTGGAGTTGATCTCAGTGGCTTACTATATGATTTCTAGACAAGTGACAAAGTTGTAACACAAAGGTGAACTGATTTTGGTGTCGATCGACTGAGTTGGAGTTGTGACTCTATTTCTAAGGTAACAAGTAATAAAGGTGTTGTGACAGATTGAAGGTGCTATTAAGGTGATAGACCACCAATCCTATGCTAGATAGTTTCAATTCCTCACCTGTTCCCAGTGCCTTCCCCTTGAAGGCTTCCATGGATAATTGTTTAATCTCAATCCCTTCACTAACCCTCAGTATCAAACGGTCTTACAAAGACCATTGACACAGTGAGCCTGGGCCTCAAATAACTATTCTCCTAAACATTGCAAACCTACAAGAACACTTCGAGAATCAAATCAATTTGACATTGAATTTAGGGGGTTTCATCTACACCCAATTAAGTACTTTAGAACATCATGCAGTAAGGAAAACAAATTTAAAATTAAATTAAGGTAACTCCAAACCCTAAAACTCGACCGAGTTTCTCTTACATCAAGAAATTAAACAATTTATAACTCACAAACACCGTAAACACAAACACCAAAACAACACCCAAACCTCTTTCCTCCCTTGTCTCGTCTCTCACTCTACTGATGGAGGTTTGAGAAAAAACCTACCTAATTATCTCCAACCTAGCTTGTAGGGTATGGAGAAGCTAGACAGAGATAACCCCTAGAGGAAAGAGAGGCGAGCAGTGTGGCCACCAAAAGTGCACAGCCGCTGAGAAGGAGATGGTGGTGGGTAGGTGGTCTCGCAACTGGTATGGTGAAGGAGGTGGAAGAGAACGGGTTTTCCGAATTGCCTGGAGAGGAAGAAAGAGAAGAGAAAGATAGATGTGGCTGGCCAAGGTGTAGGTGTAGGTGGATGTGGGGTGTTAAAGATGAGCGAGGGATCGATGGGAAGGTTGGAGCGACCGTAGGATTTAGGGTAATGGAAGATCTTACTACTCAGGATTATAAAGTGCTTTGGGTGCTCGGGAAATGAGCAGAAGAAATGATGGGTATGGTGGAGCGGGCGGATGACGGCGGCGAAATCTAACGGGTTCGGAAGGGACGGACTCGGATCCGGCCGGACGGATCTGGCTAGCCTGGCTCATGTCTGTAAGTTGGGTTGCAAACCGATGCGCGTGCGGGGTTTTGCTCACTCTATGACGCTTGTCTCCAATTTTTCTCGCTCTTATTCCTCAATTCCTCTCCAAGCTTTATTTACTACCTAAAAACACAAAAATTAATTAAGACAAATATTTATTCTTGAAAACAAAGAAAAAATACAAAGAACTGATAATATCCTCATTTCGAGTTAAAAGATGAGTTAAACGCCAATAAATAGACGTAGAAACATGCAATATTTGCACTCATCAATTATTTAAAAGAAAACCGATTCGTCCGCTAATCGCAGAAGAAACTGGGCTTCCTCTTTTTTCTTCAAGATCCGTAACTGTAAATAAAGAATCATTTCAATTCTTCACAAATCGTAAATCAAATCACTTCTTAAAAATCAGAGAACAAAAAACCCCAAATCAAAAATTATAGAAATTAAAACCCTAAAAACGAGGAGATCGTAAAGGCAAAAAGTAGTGGAACCATCTTCACGTATGGTCAAGAAGTTAAGAAAGAAAAACAAATTAGTTGAGTTTGTAGGATTAAACGAAGTTGAAGAAGAACTAGTTTCAAAGAAATCCAAAGCAAAGAAACTATTAAAGGTACCAAAAACCCTAATTCGCCAAGTAGTAAGTTTTATTTTATTTTCTTTATGTTTATTGTTCTTCCGTATTTTTATTTGATTTTCGATCTGGCCTTGTTGCATGTAGATTTCTATCTGCCTTGTTCCATTTCTAGACTTCATATCCATAGAAATGACTCTCATTCCTGATAAGTCTATTAAAACCTCTTTCATTCCATGCTATAGAAATGGACTTCATTCCCGGGAGTGAAGTCTATTAAAACCTCTCCATTCCATGCCATAGGAACGGACTTCATTCCTGGAGTGAAGTCTAGAAAACCTCTCCATTCCATGCCATGGAATGGACTTCGTTCCCGAAGAGTGAAGTCTAGAAAAACCTCTCCATTCCATGCCATAGGAATGGACTTCATTCTCATGAGTGAAGTCTAGAAAATCTCTCCATTCCATGCCATAGGAATGGACTTCATTCCGGAGTGGAAGTCTATTAAAACCCTCTCCATTCCATGCAATAGAAATGAACTTCATTCCGGGTGAAGTCTATTAAAACTCTCTCAATTCCATGCAATAGAATGGACTTCATTCCCTGGGTGAAGTCTTATCAAAACCTCTTCATTCCATATGAATGGACTTCATTCCTCGGAGTGAAGTCTATTAAAACCTCTTCATTTCATGCCATATGAATGGACTTCCATCTGTGAATGAAGTCTAAAAACCTCTTATAGTCCATGCAATAGAAAAACCTCTATAGTCCAGAGTGAAGTCTATTATAAACCTCTCGATTTCCATTCCATGGAATGGACTTCATTCCTGGAGTGAAGTCTGAGAAAACCTCTCCATTCCATGCCATAGGAATGGACTTTATTCCAGTAGTGAAGTTCTAGAAAAACCTCTCCATTACATGCCATAGGAATGGACTTCATTCTCGGAGTGAAGTCTATTAAAACCCTCTCCATTCCATGCAATGAGAAATGGACTTCATTCCCGGAGTGAAGTCTATTAAAACTCTCTCAATTCCATGCGATGAATGGACTTCATTCTATCGGGTGAAGTCTATTAAAACTCTTTTCATTTCATGCCATATGAATGGACTTCACTCGAGGAATGAAGTCTAGGAAAACCTCTATAGTCCATGCATTAGAATGGACTTCATTCCTGAGTGAAGTCTATTCAAACTCTCTGGAGTGAAGTCTATTAAAACCCTAGAGGAAGTCTATTAAAACTCTCCGAG
>JAJJWW010008768.1:0-65085 GCA_023531295.1 Papaver armeniacum | reverse complement strand
GCCAGTTCACGTCCGTGAATTTCGCTAGAGTTTGTGAACTGAAACAAACTTAATCCGGGTACTTAAGTCCGCAAACCAGTATGCGTACTTAAGTAGGTTATTTTTTAAAAACGGTTTAATTCGTGAACTAAAACATTTATATATATTAAAGAATGAAATCTTTGCAAACCGTGGATATAATGTTCATGAATTGATTCGAGTTAATCAACTGTTTTTGTTTCGATTTTGTCTTGTATACTTCTATGAGATTTACGCAATTGAACAACTCTCTAACTAGTTCATTTGAGTCATTTGAACTAGTTGTGGTAAAGAAGAATAAGGTTGATATGAAAGTGCTCATATGGATAACCTATGATTAAATCCTATTGAACCGACGGTTTGTACACATTTAGGTACGGTTACTCAAACCTAAATGAAGTTACATTTCATGTGTGTATAACAAGTTAAGTTCGATCTAACGGTTGAAAGATATTAACTTGAATCTAATCAGGTTTTCATCTAACGGTTAATATTGAATGCTTTGTTACCAAGGTAACTTAGATTGCAAACCGTGATTTGAAGACTATATAAAGGAGAACTCTAACAACTGGGAAACCTAATCCCCACACCTTATGTATGATACTAGTTGTAAACTAGAGTTGATTCTCCTTTAACCTTAGGTTTCTAATCGAGACCCTGTAGGTTAACGACTTAAAGGCTCCATTGGGATTGTGAAGCCATACCCAACTATCTTCTATATAGTTGTGTGATCTGATCTTGCTGTTTCTATCGTTAGAGTACAATCGTAAGGATTGGCTTGAGATTAATTTCTACGGTAGGCAAGATAGAAAAGTAGTCACAAACTTCTTCGTCTCATCGTTTGTGATTCCACAATATCTTGTTTCGCTAGTCGATTAAGATTATTGTGAGGTGATTGATATTCTAGGCTATTCTTCGGGAATATAAGTCTAGTATATCAATTGGTTCCTATTCACCTTGATTTATCAAAAGACGGAACAAAAATCATAGGTATTTACATGGGAGACAGTTTATCTATTCATGTAGACTTTTCTCATGTGGATACGGATGTGTTTATTAAAGTCTTCGACTTTGGGTCGTAGCAACTCTTAGTTGTGGGTGAGATCAGCTAAGGGAATCAAGTGCGTAGTATCCTGCTGGGAACAGAGACACAGGGAGAGAAATCGTACCCTTGGATCGGTGTGAGATTGATTGGGGTTCAACTACGATCACAATCGGGTTAGTTTGTAGTAGTCTAGTGTCTATAGCGGCTTAATACGGTGTGTTCAACGGACTAGGTCCCGGGTTTTTGATTTGCGGTTTCCTCGTTAACAAAACTTCTGGTGTTTGTGTTATTTCTTTTCCGCATTATATTTTGTTATATAATTGAAATATCACAGGTTGTGCGTTGAATCGATCAATTGGGAAATCCAACCTTTGGTTATTGATTGAAATTGATTGATCCTTGAACATTGGTCTTTGGTACCGTTCAAGTTATTTCTCTTGTATTCAATTAGACTCGCAGATTTCTATTTACCGTATTCATCTTTCTCATAACTAGTTCAAATGACTCATAAGAACTAGTTGAAGAGTTGTTCAATTGCTTAGGTCTTTATTCATGGACACAATTGAAACAAATCGGTTTGATTCATTTGAATCAATTCATGAACAATATACCCACGGTTTGCAAAGATTTCATTCCTTATAATTTATTATTTTTAGTTCATGAACTACTGATTTGAGAAATAACCAGCTTGAGTACACGTACATGTATGCGTACATTAGCTACCTGGATTTGAGTTTACAAATCGACTACTCGTTTTCCCATAGTCCTCGTAATGTATACTGACTCATAGAATCGGATACTAAGTAGTATTGATGCCTCTTGTTGAAATGATAATGCTAAGTAGTAAAAGATACTCAAGATCGTAATAATAATTAAGAACACAAATATAATGTAAAAGCTACTAAGTTATCATGAGACACAAGAGATTACGTGGTTCGAGTTTAGTCTACATCCACAGGGTAATGAGTGATTGTTTTGTATTGAGTTATGGTGGTGTTTGTAGGTGAAAATGGTTTCTGCTGATTTCGGTAATTTTGGGTGTACGGGTGAGAAACAATTTAAACCCTAAATGTACTGCAAGGGAGTACTTTAGATTCGAGAGATCAATCTGTGCAATTCCGGCCTAAACCAAGAAATGGTCGTTCCAGACTTGCTTCGATCACAAAGTGAAGGAGAATGGGTTGGTTTTGGGGAGGGAAGCAAGGAAAGTGATGAGACCAGAATAGTTGATTCTGGAAGAGTAGTTGTGTTACTACGACTTGTATCAGAAAAGTGGGAAGGCTAACAAATGGTAAGCTAGCAAGTATTTTCTGAGTGTTGTGTATTCCCGAATGAATTGTTGTTACGTGAAATAGGTAAGAACTATTTATACAAGTCGAAGTGAAATGTACCCTGGTCTCATTAAGGAATGGAAAAATGGGTAAGTAAATGAGAGGAGGTGGTAACCGTATGCATGGAATTTGATGTTCCATAAAATCGTTAACGCATGGAATTGATGTTCCATAAAACATTAACGTATGGAATTGATATCCCATGAACGTTTCACTTTTAACTCCCTTTATTTACTAACCGCCTCACCCTTATGAAACTTCCTTATGATGGGTGTAGTGTATGCCGCACGCTGTAAACCGCCAAACCACTACCCAAAGAGGATCCCCCAGTTTGTGATATGTGTTGATGTCAATGTTTTTGTGGAAAACATGTAGTATATGGTTGTTGCCTGGCAAGTCGAGCTTGGGAGACTTGGTAGCTTGGTGACCTTCGACGATCGAGATTTTGTATCTTAAGAGGAAAGGTAGCCGTTGATCGTAGCACGCTTTCGTTCGTTGGTAGCCGCATAGGGAAGGCCAGCATGGTGGCGCGGCTAGGTTAGCATGCCAGTGGAATGGTGGCGCGGCTAGGTTGTCATGCCATTGTCATGGCATGGTGGCGCGGCTAGGTTGGCATGCCATGGCGTGGCCAAGCTTAGGTTTTCGGGCCAAAGGTTACCATGCGTCGTCTGGTAACCTTGGAGGGCTAGGATTTGCACCTGGGATTGAAGGGGGACCGTCGATTGTCGCATGCTTTCGTTTTGGTAGACGCGTAGGGAAGGACAATATGGTGGCGCGGCTAGGTTGGCATGCCATTGGCATGGCATGGAGGCGCGGCTAGGTTGGCATGGCATGGCGTGGCCAAGCTTAGGTTTTTCGGACCAAAGGTTACCATACGTCGTCTGGTAACCTTGGAGGGATAGGATTTTCTCCTGGGATTGAAGGGGGGCCATCGATTGTCGCAGCCTTCATTTTGGTAGCCGCATAGGGAAGGCCAGCATGGTGGCGCGGCTAGGTGCGTTTGGCATGTGGGGCCAAGGTTTTGGTAAGCCGTTGGCACATGGGGCGGCTAGCATGGCTAGGTGCGGTTTGGCTTGGCATATGGGGCCAAGGGTTTGGTAAGCCGTTGGCACATGGGGCGGCTAGCATGGCTAGGTGCGGTTTGGCTTGGCATGTGGGGCCAAGGGTTTGGCAAGCCGTTGGCACATGGTGCGGCTAGCATGGCTAGGTGCGGTTTGGCTTGGCATGTGGTGCCAAGGGTTTGGCAAGCCGTTGGCACATGGTGCGGCTAGCTTGGCGTGTGGGGCCAAGGTTTTGCGTGACCAAGCTAGGTTCTTGGCCAAGCTAGGACTTTGGGCCAAAGGTCGTTTGGTAACCTCGGACGGCTAGGATTTGCTTCCGGGATTGAAGGGTGACCGTTGATTGTCGCACGCCTTCGTTTTGGTATCCTCGTAGGGAAGGCCAGCAAGGTGGCGCGGCTAGGTTGGCATGGGGCCATGGCAAGGTGTGTTTGGCATGGCGCGGTAGGTGTGGCTGGCATGGTTTGCCATTGGCACTGGGGTGCGGCTAGCATGGTTGGCATGCCTTGGCGCGGTAGGTGTGGATGGCATGGTTTTCCATTGGCACAGGGGTGCGGCTAGCATGGTTGGCATGCCTTGGTGCGGTAGGTGTGGCTGGCATGGTTTGCCATTGGCACATGCGGTGTGAGAATTGGGGTTTTGGCCTGTAGAAACCCTAATTAGTATTAAAAAAAAAGGTACCCTGGTAATTTTCTTGCAGACAAATTAAAGGGTTCAATGAATGTGCTTGGTTTGGACATTATTACTCAAGTTCTGTGACGTCACCTGCCTCGACTAGGGTTTTACGATGTTACCCCTAAGCTGAAAACCACCATCAACAGTGGTTACAAAGATCTTAAATGCTTCCCAAAGTAATAGAGAGAACTCAAGTTGAAGTAAATACTTAAGTTCTAAACATTAAAGAGGTATAAGGTTAAGACTAGATCTTCTCTCCTAGATATTGAATGCCCTTAGTTTGTTGGTGAGGCTTGGTGTTTATAGCCTCTTCTGCTCCAGGTATATCTTTGCTGCTTCTGGGTCCATCGTATCCTGATATACCTTCCGTACAAATGGTACCTTCATTCGCCGCGTGCTCTCTCCAGTCGAACTCTGCCACCTCAGCTGACCCACGTTCCTTTAGGAACTTCCCAGCCTTGGTACAGATTGTACCTTCACTCACCGCCATCTTCTGCCAGTCTGGTCCCGCCACATCATCTCTCTCCACGTGCTTTGAGTATGCGTGTATATAAGAGATTTGTGCATTTAATGCTTATTAGATATGTCATCTACCTATGTCCCTTCGCCAGCTGCCTCCTCATAGACTAGGCTTTTACTTCTTTCATCTTAGCCGTCGAGGCATCCTTTCTTGGGACGAGATAAAGCAGATCTACGGAGAGGTATCCTGTCACTTGGATTCCTTTGTATAGCGAGGGCTACACAGTTATCTTGTATGCGACCACTGAGATCGTGACACGTGCTCTGCAGAATATTGGTATTCACAGTTTTCTCCTATTCTTTCATATTCTACCGTTTGGTAGGATGAGAAGAAAACTCCCGTAATACCGTCATTTTTGCAAGTATCGATTGGGTGGTCCCTACATGTCCTTTCATGCAATAACTCCCCCTTGAATTTCAGGACATCCAAATTTTTGGATTCTTCGGCCGCCTATAAGAAGAGAATAAAGAGGAGGAATTTTCATTAACTCCTTTTCTTCCCCTCGAACTGTCGCTCTCTGTCTCTTTCATAGAGATTTCTTTTTCTTCCGCTGTTAACTGTTGATCCACCTTTTTGATTCGCCAAGGCTCCTGTTTAACACTCGATCATTATATATAAGTAAGTGACACTTTGCTTCTTCTCTGTATGTTTGGGCTTTCACCTTGGATTCTCCTTGCTTCGGCTTTGATTAATTGTTATTGATTGTCTATGGATGCTCTTGAATGTCTGCATGCATCATCTGCGGCTTTTGCTATTATTTGAGGGTGAAAACCGTTTCTGCTGATTTTGGTAATTTTGGGTGTGTGTAGGTGAGAAACGAATCTAAACCCTAAACAATATACTGCACGGGAGTACTTTTGATTCGAGAGATCAATCTGTACAATCCTGGCCTAAACCAAGAAATGGCCATTTCAGAATTTTTTCGGTCACAAAGTGAAGGAGAAGGGTCGGTCTTAGGGATGGAAGCGAAGAAAGTGTTGAGTTGATTCTGGAAGTGTGGGCGTTTTGTGACTTGTATCAGAAAGTTGAACTGGCTAGCGGGATGAAAAAGCTATCAGATGATTTCTGGATGTTGTATTGTTCACCTGACCAAAACCCGTCGTTTGGTGAAAATATGTGAGACCTATTTATACAAGTCATAGTGAAACGTACCCTGGTCTCTTAGGAAGTGGAAACGATTGAGTGGTAGAAGAAAAGAGTAACGTGTAACTGTTAGATGTTATGCTTCCATGATGAGAAGTGAATTCGTGTAACCGCCAGTCATTACGCTTCCATGATGAAGGAAATGAATTTTTTACACCGTTACTTTTTACCACCACTAATTATCCCACTTCATGACACTTTCTTGTAACGGGTGCATTGCACGCCGCACGCTATAAACTGCTAGACTAATACCCTGATGAGCATCCCCCAGTTTATGACATATTTTGATGTCTCGAGTGTTTTCGTGGAAAACATGTAGGACTTTGCTACGTGTTGCAAGTTAAAATCGAGAGGCTTTCCGCAGGTAAATAGCATGTGATGCTAGGCTCGTTTTGGCTAGTCGCCTAAAACTTGTCGCGAGCTTCTCGGTTTGGTGGAAAACTTCGATGTCCGAGATCACATCTTATGAATAAGGGTAGTCGTTGATTGTGGTTACCTTTTGTTGGCATCGACAATGGCGTAGTGGCATTGCGGCATGACTTGTGCATGCAAGTGGCACAATGGTGCAAGTGGCGCCTGGCGTATCCATGGTCGTTGGGTTTAGGAGGTTGGTCGCCTAAGAGTTGCCACAAGTCCATCGAACTTGCATGGCCGAGATTGCATCTCATGAAGAAGGATGGCCATTGATTATGGCCACATCTTGTTGTATAAATGGTTACGTCACCACATGCTAATGGAGTAGCCATGGCATAGCGGCATGCCAATGGCGTAGCCGTGGCATAACGGTATGCCGGTGATGTTGCGGTATGGCCAAAGCTACAAATTGGCTCCATGGCCAAAGTTAGGGTTTGGTGCCGTGGAAGAATTCGTCGTGGAAGAATTAGGGCTTGGCGTGGCCAAGACTTTGTTTTGGCGCCGTGGAGTCGGACCCACGTCAATCCCATTTCTCTGGGAACGTTATTTGGCTTTGGTAGCGATTTTCTCAAATTAGGGTTTGGCCTGACGAAACCCTAATTAGTGCACGTGGCGTGCGGCTGCGGCATGGCGCTACATTTGTGCAAATGGCGTCATGGCTATGCCAAAGGAACTATGGCAAGGCCGTAGTGTGGGAACGACCACATGAGTAAGAATTGCTGTGGGTGGCTATTTATGGCAGGTTGCCACGAAGTGGCATGTTTGCGAGGTAGCATGTTGCGAAGTTGGCATGTTGCAAAGTAGCCACGGTAGAGTGGCATGTTGGCATGCTACCGCGGTAGAGTGGCATATTGGCATGACGACCAATATGTTGTTGTGGTAGGGCGCGTTTGGCCTTTAATGTATGGTGGCAAGTTCAGAGCAACTTGATTGGCCCAAAAGGGGGCCGGCCAAACATAAGGTGCGACTATACTTCTGGTGAGAGTGTGGCGAGTTTAAAGCGACCTGATTGGTCGAGGAAATAGGGTCGGGGCATGGCCAATTGCGCTAGCTGGCCTTGGGCATGGCCACGCCTCTTTTTGCTGCTGCGGCTCCCTGTTTTTTTTTTCTTATTATGAGCGAGGTTTTGCACCTGCTAATCCATGGCGGATTAATTACTTTAGTTTTCTTAAGCTTAATTTGGACAAGCAAGGTCTGGTATATTGTGCGAGGCGCGAAACCCTAACTTCTGCAAGTTAGTCAGGACGATTAACTGAATTCTATGTGTCGACACAGAGCTCTTTTAAGTTCGTTGCCAGAGAGCAGCATGCTTTTCTGATTGAATACCTTATGCAAAGATCTTATTCTTGAACTTGGAGATTCGTGCTACTCACACTGAGTGAACACAAATATTCATGCCATATCAACATTAAGAGTTCAGCCGGAGAACATAACATAGAAGGCATTCAGAGGAACTTATATTAAGTGAATATACGCGAGGCGCCGAAATTTATAGAACATTTGGGATTCGCCAGGCTGGATAAATTTCATGTAAGTGTAATGCGCGACTCAATAAGTACACCAGTGGAGAGATTAGCACACGTGGCTCTGTTCACTTGCAGAGTGACGGCACATCAGATGCAATGTTTTACGATTTTAACCCTAAGCTAAAAACCACCATCAACATTAAGTCCCCTGCTTAGCTCGGAACAGTGGCATTGTTGCGGGGTAAGCATTAGATGGTGACAGATGAGGATAATATCGAAGCAACAAGTCATGAAGAGATTGTCAGGGATATTTGGATAACCTTTGTCAGGAGGCATGAAGAATCTGCGATCCTTGCATCGGCGGTTTCGCATAAATTTGGTTTGGCCATGGGGTGTTGGCCTCGGCACTGCAACTTTGGATACTAATTGGCAGAGGTGGTAATGCGACTTGGTCCACGGAGCGGCAAATGTTGCTAGCCATCTAGGTTACGAGAATGCATTGAGATGGCGGCTCATCTTGAACGGCCGATGGTGCTTCCTTGATGTGGAGATGGCGGCCGCTTTGAACAGCTCTGAAAAGGTTGATGGCGTGGCTAGATTGGAAGGGACGATGGCGAGGCTAGATTGGAAGGGCCGATAGCGAGGCTAGCTTGGAAGGGCCAATGGTATGACTAGCTTGGAAGGGCCAATGGCGTGGCTCGCTTGGAAAGGCCAATGGAGCGTTGGCTTGCTTGGAAAGTCCGATGGCGAGGCTAGCTTGGAAGGGCCAATGGCATGACTAGCTTGGAAGGGCCAATGGCGTGGCTCGCTGGAAAGGCCAATGGAGCGTTGGCTTGCTTGGAAAGGCCAATGGAACGTTGGCTTGGGACGCCTTGAGAGAGGATGGCGCGGTTATGGCTCTACCTGCAACGTGGAGATGGCGGGCCGGCTAGATCCGCAGAAAGGCCTTATTGGCTAGGTCCGTGGAGCGGTGTTGTTGGCTAGGTCCGTAGCGGTCTTGTTGGCTAGGTCCGTGAAGTGGTGGATGGCACTTGGATGACTAGATCACAGAGATGACACAGCTGGCTCTTGATTCGTGGAACGGTTGATGGCGCTGCTTTGAACAGCTAAGATGGCGCTATCTAGGTCATGGAATGGTGAAAACTGGCTTCAGTCCATGGAATGGTAGAAACTGGTTTCAGTCCATGAAACGGTGGAAACTGACTTCAGTCCATGGAATGGTGAAACTGGCTTCAGTCCGTGGAATGGTGAAACTGGCTTCAGTCCGTGGAATGGTGAAAATATAGCTACTGAACTTTGGCTACCAAGCGGTGATGATAGCTACTGGAACTTTGGCTTCAAATGGTGATGGTGGCGGATGGCTTCAGTCCGTGGAACGGTGGAAATGACACTTGGAAGGTTTGCTGGCTGGACCACGGAATGCTGAAACGTTGGCGCTAACCTACCCATAGAGTGCTGGAGTCATGGAGGGTTGGCTTGACCACGGAGTGCTGGATCCATGGAGAGTTGGCCACGGAGTGCTGGAGCCATGGAGAATTGGCTTGACCACGGAGTCTTGAGACATGAAGAGTTGGCTTAACCACGAGTGATGGAGCCATGGAGAGTTGGCTTGACCATGGAGTCTTTGGAGACATGGAGAGTTGGCACGACCACGGAGTCTTTGGAGCCATGGAGCGTTTGTAGGTTGAGCGGCCGGTGTTCCCTCGTCTTTGGCCGGCTTTGGTCTGGTCATGGAGCTGGAGATATTGGTACACTTACTTGTTTGGCTATGGAGCATGAGTGTGGTGCGCCTAGTCATCTATTCCCGTTCATGGAGCAATCAGGAATCCTTATTCTGTTCAAACTCTAGAAACTGCGTTCGTATGAAAAGGGGTATCGACCCTCTTCTGTTTTTTGTTGTTCGTCCGGATCCGTGCTTTCATCTGCAGCATCTGGCTCCTCTTCGTCATTTGTTAGCGGTGGTGGAGCGAGCATTAATGGCAACAAAGCAATCTCCAATAGTTATAATCAACGACAAGGCAATCTAGGAGAACTCAAGGTAGGTGCTCTCACATGTATCCACCCAACAGTACCATCGATCTTCTCCAGAATGTGTAATAAGGCTCTGACTCCATAAGAATGATTGTCTAACCTCTCCAGTGGATTTCAAAATTTACCAAACTCCATTGCGATCTTGGGATGGATGAAATATATGCTTGGTAACGATCATGTCGTGAATCTTGGAGATTATATCTCGCGTTGGTCCATCCTTGATTTTAGGTTATTTGGTGCCCTGGACTTTCCGATTGCAATGATGATATGTTGTGGATGCTTGCATGGTCGAAATCTTCCGGAGCCATTGGGTGAAGTAGACGAGCCGAGAGCGTTCCAGTTCTAGATGTCTTTGCTATCAAGTCTTTAAGGACTTCGTTCCAAGAGGCATCCTTTGAACCATCTTCTCAATCTTGGACTATTGCATGGAACGGGATGCGGTGAGCGAGTCCAGATTATACTTCATTAGATCCGATGGCATGGCTGGATATATGGATGTATCTCTGTGGCGTACTTTTGGGGTCTCATTAGAGCATAGCTCGGTTGAACCCACCAAGTTGGTATTTCAAGTTTGGTTGTCATATTTTAGTGAATCAAAACTCATGTTAAGAGTCGCTTGATTATATACTAGAGTTAAACTTCGTATATGTTAGCTTGAAAGTATTAGGATATGAGACATTAAAAGTATTACGAAGACTTGAACATGTGAAGAAGTAAGGAGCTACAACGACAACAATCATCCTTCCATTTGAGGTTAGTGATATTTGACTTGAACTGTTTCATTCTATAACGTATCTTTCAATTCGTGCATATTGAAAACATAACTGCGAAGCATATTTGAACTCTAGATAGACATAGTATTAAGGAATACAATACGAGGTTTATTGCTTAACCATTAAAATTTGTAGATAAGACATCGCCATAATCATTTGAATGCTATTGTGATTATGTATGGGTATGAGGTGAGGATTTCATCCTAGGAAACAATGTTTACATGTGTTCTAAGGAAGTAAGTTCATAAACTTGTTTTTGAATAAAAAAGGAAATTGATAGGTGTTATTGGTTTTGTTATTCATTGCATATCTTATGAACAACCAATATATGTGATAGAGTATAACCGCTCACAACTTGTTGTGTTCTTGGTAGAAATGTTCATAAAGGCCTGACTTATGTATTGGTATAACTTTTATTAGTAAAACCAATCTTAAGTAATTACCTGTGGTATGATCGGATTTTGTATGTCTGATCTTGTAAGGGAAAGGGAACCGATCCTAGTAAGGGGTGCGGTATCAAAGGAACCGATCCTTGAATGGGGTGCAACAAGGTTTATAGCGAAGGGGAACCGATCCTACGGACATGTGCAACACATATAAGTTAGATATCATATATATGTAGGAACCGATCCTAGTACCTAGTCAACCGAACTTTGGAAGCTAGTGTGACTATGCACAAAGACTCACATGGAGGTAGAACAGAAACTTGTTTTGGTAGAACCGTAAACCCATGATTGTGATTGAATGTTGGTTTGATCAATCACATAGTTCTTGAAAGTCAGATGAACCAATTTTAAACTGATTTGGAAGTGTGGCAAATCGGTTTCAAGATTGTAAGTGTAAAAGAGAACTTACAAAGTTAAGATGTCGACAAACTTTGAACACGTGTTGTGAATGTTTATTTCTATAATTGTTCAAAGATATTACTTAACGGCTAAGGGAAGAGAATCCCAGGATCAAAACATAAGTAAGTTAAGAATCTTTTAATTAAGGTTATTAATTTCATTTTATAGGGAAATTACAGAATTAGTTATGTGCATTTACTAATTAGATTTTCCGAGAGATTTCGATCGTTATTTTTGGATAGAGAATTTCCAGGAATTATGAAAACCGAATCTGTGCTTTTATGAATATCTTGAGAATATTGTCGTTTTTGGAAATTCCTTGGTGTCCAAACTTCCTTGTCTATAAATACACGAAGTTTGCATTTCTAGCAAACTAATCCTTCGTAACAACAGATTTACTCTTTTGTTGTTGCTACTGGTGTAGCCGCCTATTCGGAGAGGAGAGTAACCTAATTAGGCGAAATCTCTTATGACCGCTCAATTTAAAGTCTTCTTTGGGATTAAGAAGCTCTAGCGCGATCCGTTGGTGGGAAACTAGATAATTGCGGTTTATCTTTGTTTCGATTGATTTGATTGACTAATGGTGGTTGAAATTTGGTTGCACCTAGTTTGTTTATTCTTGAGAATCTTCTCTCTGATATAAGATTCACTCAAACTAGTTCGTAGTTTCGGACAGGATTTTTAGACTGTTGTTAGTTCTAAAGACGATCTTGTGATAATCCATTGTTACTGCACTCCGTTAAGTGGGTGATTGATCACAAGAGATTCAAGTGATTGTGTGCAGGTTTTTATTGTAGATTTAAGAAGATTTGAAGACAAAGAAGATATTGAAGATCTGACTTGGGTTTATAATCTTTGGTGTGCACAATACTTGTTTCCGTAAAAGAGGATCCAATTAATAATCGGTTTATCCTTGTGGTAGATTGGATTGATTAATTGAGTAGATCTGCATCAATACGTTTCCTTGTGATTAAAGGTATTGATTGGCTTAATCTTAAACGATTACCTTTGGGTGATTGAACATAAGATAGATCTAAGGACCCGACGAAGGGGTTTATGTTAAGATAAACAAAAGAGCCTTTGTCCGACTCATATCACTTGGTTGAATAGAGTTGATACCAAACAGATTTGTTATTCCTTTACTGTTTGGAATACGAACCAAAGGAATTGTTCCAAGTACGTGACTTATTCCCAAGTCGGAGGCGTGGGAATACAGACGGAACTAAGTGAACTATAGGGTTAGTTACTTGGTCTCAACTATACGAAGTTAGGTGTAATTTTTTTTAGCGGCTTAATCCTGAGAGTATTTAATTATGGACAAGGTCCTGGGTTTTTCTGCATTTGTGGTTTCCTCATTAACAAAATCTTGCTGTGTCATTTACTTTTATTTTCCGCATTATAATTGTTTTATTATAATTAAAGTAAATCACACAAACGTTAATTCCTATTTACTTGATAAGCAATCCCATTGTGTTTGGTTAAGTCCGAACCTTTGTATCAAGTAAACATACTTTGTTGTTGTATTGTCTCGATCTCGTATCCATAGACGATCACACGAAGTGTGAACCGATTAGTCGCATTGTCTCGACTCAGTCCATAGACAATCACTTTCGGAGAAAGGACTTATAGGTAGGAAAAGTCTTAGCTTGAGGTATATTTGGGTACCCTCGCCTTTTCAATTGGTATCAGAGTAGGCAAACACGAAAAGATCTAACAATCTGTATTTGGTGCGATCCAACCAATAAGAATTTAATCTATGACCGATTCATTTAACGTAGTTGCAGGATTTGATTACTTTACAAGATCGTGGTGGAGATCACGTATGAAGTATGCAATACTCCTATTCCTAAATATGTTAGGAATCATGCTTATGTATGTCTTGAGTGACTTACATGTTCCTTTGGTAAACATAGGATTGTATATCATCTTGTTGTGTAACAATGATGCTAAGGCCTATGTAACAGGTTGTGTCTTGAAAATGCATAAGATTCCTCTTATGATTTGTATGAACCATGGATGTTGTGTTCTTGATAATTCTGGATCTTGAATATACTTTGGAGGGCCTACCAAAATATATACATGTACATTTACAGATATAATTCTCTCAATGCTTCGCAATCTAGGATGCGATTTTGGAAAACATGTGTTCCTTCATGGAAAAAGTTTTCGGTTAATAAATTTATTAACAATGGATTGCTTCATGCACCTCACAACTGTTTTAATGAAGCAAGTGATCTTTTGAAATATATGTTTTTATTCTAATGATATTTTCAATGAATATCGTATTTTTGTTCAATTCTATATCTGCATACTCTAATAAATTCTTGAATAAATTTCAAGTGATATTATCTCATTATGGTAATAAAAGAGTACACAGGTTATTGGACAAAAACATGGAATCAATCCGAAATAAAGGTCCGGTCCATAGAAAACCGGTTTTCCAAAAGAAAGACTTATACACGAAATCGAAATTGTTTCCTCTCAAGTCACGGTTTATTTTTGAGTGTTTTTCCTAAAACTAGTTATTAGGTCTTTGTTGACAAGTCTTCCTATAAAAGATAATCTCTTTCTATGTATTCAAACATATTGGGGAAGATTGCATAAAACCGTAACTAGGGTTTTGATTTTTATGCAAGTATGAAAAATGGGAAATCAAGAACTAAATCTGCTAATAAACGGATCATAATTGAAAACATGGATGAAATCAGATTTCCTAACTGTATTAACAACAAGCATGAATCTGCTCGTTTTGTTGATAGTTATTGCTTCAGGAAATATGAAGGACTTAAAGGAATGGATTTTACCTCTGAAAAGAAGTTTGATCCAGATGTCCAGAATAAGGATTATGTGAATTTCGTTCAAGATCGAAACTGGGGGAATCTTTTTAATCTTGAAGAATATTCACACTGATTTGGTTAGAGTGTTCTATGCCAATATACACACGTTGATCACAAAAAACTTAGTTTTGTGACCTTTGTTGGCCGATATATCTATTATATTGATCGTAAAACCATCTCTAATGCTATTAAGTACAGTGAGGAAAATAATCACCTGATTACTGGAGTTGAAATTGATCACGATACCATTTCAACATGTCTCATTGGAAAGAAGATTGCATGGTAAAATGATAGACTAGCAACAAAGAATGCACCCCTTCATCTTAGGATTTTCCGTAAACTTGCTTTAGCAACCATCTTTGCAAGTACAAGAGATAAATCAGTCTGGGATAAGACATTTGCAGAATTTATCTACTCTCTGCTGAAAGAGGATACTCAAATAGATCTTTGCGACATCATTATCAGTCAAATGATCAAGATATCAGATTCTATCTCATCTTCTGGTATCAAAATGAATCTCTTTTTTTCCATGCATCATTACCAAAATCTGTGAATCAGTCAGAGGAGAAGGTTTTGAAGAAAAATTGAGCATTAATGCTGTGACTAATAAGACTATAAGTCAAATGACTGGGATACAAACCCACTGTGATGTTATTGGAAGAATTTCACCTAATTCTTACAAAAAGATGCTTCTTACTCACCTTGAAAGTATAGGTAAACAACTTGACTGTTTCCAGAAACAAGTAAGCTTTACTGCTCGAAAAGACATAGAAACTCTTAAAGGAATTCAGAATTTTGAATCAGAGTTTTGGGATCAAGAATCAAGAATCGAAGAAGAGCGACAGAAAGCACTTGGTCCCAAGAATGTTCTTCTCAGGAAATAAATGAAGATTAAAACTCTTCAAGAAAAATAGACAGTAGTTTTTGATTTATTTCAATAAAGTCTATCATGAATAAAACTATCTTATTATGAATAAAATTATTTGATTTGTAATTTTCTTGTGATAGTTTTTGGTTTACATAATAGCCCATCGCTTAATTGCTTTTACCTTATTGCTATGTATGTTTATGGGATGTTTGATTTCGGTTTTACTACCTTAATATTCGATCTCATATATTGTGAACCCTCATGGTTTGGGTGACTTTTTGATTTAGCGGGATTAAGTTCTATCCCTAGTAGGTAGGCTTTATCAAAGGATTATGAGGGTATCTGATAGAAACAATATGTGAAAAAGTCACAATATGTTGAATCGGTTTTGGTTTAGCATAAAAGCATATGTGTTTCGACGGTTTTCAACTTTTGCTTGCAATTGTTAAAACCGGTTTTCAACCTTTCTTTGGTAAAGGTTGAGGTGTGTTGTTATTCTTTTGTTCACACATAAGGATGACAACGTGGTGATATTTCGATATCAATTCTCTGACGAAGATGCAATCATATTGGAGAAGTGGATGCGAAATTTGAGGTAACAATCTTGTTAGTTAATTGTTTTCCTGTTTAAGAAAAGCATGAGTTTATATTATATATATTTGTTGCCTTTTAACAAAATTTTGGTTCAATTGATATTTCCATGATGTGTGTGTGGATGTGTGTTTCAATTGGTTCCGGTTAAGAAAAACTATTGTTATCTTGCTTTATTGTGTGGTATCAATTGTTTAGGCTTACAAAATTTCGGTACAATTGATGTGTGTGTGTTATTCAATTGGTTCCGGTTAAGAAAAACTATTGTTATCTTGCTTTTGTATGGTATCAATCGTTTAGGCTTACAAAATTACGGTGCAATTGCGGTGCTTATAATGTCTATGTTGTTTCAATTGCTTCCGGTTGAGGTGAATAATTATGCAAGTTGATTTATTTTGGTTTGTATGAATTATTTATGGCTTAACGAAATAATATGTTTACGGGATGAGTTGTTTAGTCTAATTCGATTCCGGATAAGATAAACTAAGTTAATTCTGATCTTAGTTAGACTTATCGAAGTGAGGTTTCGGTTATTCAAGTCTAATCGAATGCCTAAACAATAAATGATAGTTAACTAACCTAGTACTTGTCTTGTTTAAAAATTAAAAGATCTAAGTTTATGGATAATTAGAACCTGATGAGAAAAATGGAGTTTATCTTTATTTTGGTCTTATCGAATTAAGCGGTTGTTTTTGAACAATCGGTTTAGCAAAGGGACTAATATGCTTAGTTGTTTTTGGTTTGCTAAACTAAATTGGAAAAATTATTTCGGACATTGTTTCCTTGGTAACATATCAAAATAAGACTACTTGTAGTTTCGGTTTTGATATTGGTTATCAGAACATGATGTGTGGAACCCTCGTGCCTAACTCTACCGGTTTGCAAGTCTATTCTGAGATTTGTAAGATTCTTTTCGTGTTGTCCTTTATTTTTTCGTTTTTTTGTCATTTTTGTGACAAAAGGGGGAGAAATATATGGAGTAAACAGGTGATGTTGGCATTGATATTTATATTGATTGGCATCGCTAGGGAAAAGAACATTGGTACTTGAATGTTTTTATCTAACGAAAGAGTGAAAGCACGAGACTAAGGGGAGTAACATGTCATATGATTGGTATAACAAAGATGTGCGGATTGAATATCTACCTATCTTCCTTACAGGGAGTAATATCTTTGTTATTATAATGTCAACAACGACATTTTCAAGGATTGAATGTAAGCAGTTTCACTGTGTTGTTGAATCGGGAATCAAGCGGATTGTAATGAATTATTGTAATTTTTTTATCCATATGATATAAGAGTTTTGTCACTAAAATTGACAAAGGGGGAGATTGTTAGAGCATGGCTCGGTTGAACCCACCAAGCGTTGGTATATCTAGTTTGGTTGTCATATTTTAGTGAATCAAAACTCATGTTAAGAGTCGCTTGATTATGTACTAGAGTTAAACTTCGTATAGGTTAGCTTGAAATTATTAGGATATGAGACATTACAAGTATTGCGAATACTTGAAGATATGAAGAAGCAATGAGCTACAACGACAACAATCATCCTTCCACTTGAGGTTAGTGATATTTGACTTGAACTGTTTCATTCCCTAACGTATCTTTCAAGTCGTGTATATTGAAAACATAATGCTGCATATTTGAACTCTATATAGACATAGTATTAAGGAATACAATACGAGGTTTATTGCTTAACCATTAAACTTTGTAGATAAGACATCGCCATAATCATTTGAATGCTATTATGATTATGTATGGGTATGAGGTGAGTATTTCATCCTAGGGAACAATGTTTACATGTGTTCTAAGGAAGTAAGTTCATAAACTTGTTTGTTAACCGAAAAGGAAATTTCCAGTGTTATTGGTTTTGTTATTCATTGCATATCTTATGAATAACCAATATGTGTGATAGAGTATAACCGCTCACAACTTGTTGTGTTCTTGGTAGAACAGTTCACAAAGGCCTGACTTATGTATTGTATAACTTTTATTAGTAAAACCAATCTTAAGTAATCACCTGTGGTATGATCAGATTTTGTATGTCTGACCTTGTAAGGGAAAGGGAACCG
Organism: Papaver armeniacum; assembly: GCA_023531295.1. NCBI lineage: Eukaryota > Viridiplantae > Streptophyta > Magnoliopsida > Ranunculales > Papaveraceae > Papaver > Papaver armeniacum. The sequence continues at coordinate 47,399 of JAJJWW010008768.1, read as the reverse complement.
ATCTTAGTAAGGGAAAGGGAACCGATCCTAGTAAGGGGTGCAGTACATCAAAGGGAACCGATCCTTGTATGGGGTGCATCAAGGTTTATAGCAGAAAGGGGAACCGATCCTATGGACATGTGCAACACATATAAGTTAGATACCATATATATGTGGGGAACCGATCCTAGTACCTAGTCAACCGAACTTTTGGGAAGCTAGTGTGACTATGCACAAGTACTCACATGGAGGTAGAACAAAACTTGTTTTGGTAGAACCGTAAACCCATGATTGTGATTGAATGTTGGTTTGATCAATCACATAGTTCTTGAAAGTCAGATGAACCAATTCTAAACTTGTTTGGAAGTATTGAAAATCGGTTTCAAGATTGTAAGTGTGAAAGAGAACTTACAAAGTTAAGATGTCGACAAACTTTGAACATGTGCTGTGAATGTTTTTTTTCTATAATTGTTCAAAGATATTCCTTAACGGCTAAGGGAAGAGAATCCCAGGATCGAAACATAAGTAAGTTAAGAATCTTTTAATTAAGGTTATTAATTTCATTTTGTAGGAAAATTACAGAATTAGTAATGTGCATTTACTATTTAGATTTTCCGAGAGATTTCGATCGTTATTTTTGGACAAAGCATTTCCAGGAATTATGAAAACCGAATCTGTGATTTTATGAATATCTTGAGAATATTTTCGTTTTTGGAAATTCCTTGGTGTCCAAACTTCTTTGTCTATAAATACACGAAGTTTTCCTTTCTAGCAAACTAATCCTTCGTAACAACAGATTTACTCTTTTGTTGTTGATCTTTGTGTGTAGCCTATTCGGAGAGGAGAGTAACCTAATTAGGCGAAATCTCTTATGGCCGCTCAATTTAAAGTCTTCTTTGGGATTGAGAAGCTCTAGCGCGACCCGTTGGTGGGAAACTAGATAATTGTTGGTTATCTTTGTTTTCGATTGATTTGATTGACTAACGGTGGTTGAAATCTGATTGTTCCTAGTTTGTTTAAGATATAAGATTCTCTTCTGATATAAGATTCACTCAAACTAGTTCAGAGTTTCGACAGGGATCTTTAGACTGTTGTTAGTTCTAAAGATGATCTTGTGATAATCCATTGTTAACATACTCCGTTTTGTGCGTGATTGATCACAAGAGATTCAAGTGATTATGTGCATGTTTTTATTGAAGATTTAAGAACATTTGAAGACAAAGAAGATATTGAAGATCTGACTTGGGTTTATAATCTTTGGTGTGCACGATACTTGTTTCGGTAAAAGAGGATCCAATTAATAATCGGTTTATCCTTGTGGTAGATTGGATTGATTAATTGAGTATATCGGCATCAATACGTTTCCTTGTGATTAAAGGTATTGATTGTCTTAATCTTAAACGATTACCTTTGGGTGATTGAACATAAGATAGATCTAAGGACCCGACGAAGGAGTTTATGTTAAGATAAACAGAAGAGCCTTTGTCCGACTCATATCACTTGGGTGAATAGAGTTGATACCAAACAGATTTGTTGTTCCTTTACTGTTTGGAATACGAACCAAAGGAATTGTTCCAAGTACGTGACTTATTCACAAGTCGGAGGCGTGGGAATACAGACGGAACTAAGTGAATATAGGGTTAGTTACTTGGTCTCAACTATACGAAGTTAGGTGTAATTTTGTGTATCGGCTTAATCTTGAGAGTATTCAATTCTGGACAAGGTCCCATGGTTTTTCTGCATTTGCAGTTTCCTCATTAACAAAATCTTTTTGTGTCATTTACTTTTATTTTCCGCATCATAATTATTTTATTATAATTAAAGTAAATTACACAAACGTTAATTCCTATTTACTTGATAAGCAATCCTATTGTGTTTCGTTAAGTCCGAACCTTTGTATCAAGTAAACATACTTCGTTGTTGTATTGTCTCGATCTCGTATCCATAGACGATCACACGAAGTGTGAACCGATTAGTTGCATTGTCTCGACTCAGTCCATAGACAATCACTTTCGGAGAAAGGACTTATAGGTAGGAAAAGTCTTAGCTTGAGGTATATTTGGGTACCCTCGCCTTTTTAGGGTCTTTGATGCGCATGTACGGCTTCATGTTGAGAAATTCTTGCGGCTCGTAAAACTTCGACAATGATGATGTTGAAATCGGAAATAAACTGGTTGAGGTCAGTGAAGGCATCCCATTCTGTAGTCCCCATTTGTAATTACCCTGAACCTATTTTCTCATGGAATATGTGCTTCTGCTACATTCAATGGTAAGGTGGTGACTGCGTTTAAGCTTCTAAACATGAAGGAGACTTCAGTCCCCAAGTGTAGCCTACTTTAATTGCATCGCCTTGAATCCACACCTATGGGATTTGATACAATCTTATCATACTCTCCAGGATGTGATGCTGGGATGCTTGGAATATCACATGGACAAAACATTCTAGATAACGAAGAGTTAGAAGTGAGGGAGTTATGTCGTTAATCGTGGCTCCCTCTATTTCTTCAAGAAAAATGTTTCAGCCTCGTCTCTGGAGTTATCTCATGAACGCTTGATTGTTGTCGGGTATGGACCGTGATGAGCAGTCCCCAGTCGCACTTCTCTTTGGTTCATCAAGTTGTTTTCTCGAGTAGGCTTGGGATCCGCCGGCCTCGTAAAGTGTTGTTAGCGCCTTCTAGATAGAGAGGTGATGATATTCTTACGCTACACCTTTGAAGGGTGGATGACCTTGTCGTGGCTATGATTTTTGGTTGGCCGTGTATTCTGAGCTTTGACAATGAAAGGATCACGTGTAGAGCCTCAGTCCCCAAATGTGGTTTACATGTTTCTATCTTGTATGGTCGGTGAGTTGACCATGATAAAGACATCATCTTGCATCTGTACTGGTGACTCTATTACTTCTTCCACGTGAAACTAAAACATGCAGAAGTATGGATTACCTTTGTAGTGGTTGTTGATATAGTAAAGCTCTGATAAACGAGCAACAACAGTTCTTGGCAGCAGATGTGATCGAAAGAGACTACATCGTCGTGGGAACCAAAATAGGTTGGCTGAAGTTGCATGGGCGTCCATGGAAGCAAAGGGATTGGCTGGATGCGTAAGCGAGTAAACTGCCCACGGCCACGAGGTTTGGCGAGATAGATCAAAAAAGTGGCCACAACTACGAACCTTTACGCTGTTGTGATCACGATCCTTGGCGGGGAGGAGTTTCGACTGGAAAAACGTTGAAGAGGAACGGCTCTTGGAAAGCGTTGAAGCGGCCTCTGAACGAAGCGTTGAAAAGAAGCGGATTGGAGAGAACGTTAAGCGGCCACGAGCGAAACGTTGAAAAGGACCCTTTCCGAAGAACGTTGAAGCGGCTTTTGGAGCGAAAGGTAGAAGCGGCTCCTGGAGCGAAACGTTGAGGCGGAGCGGCTTCTGGAGAGAACATTGAAGCGGGGCGGCTTCCGGAGCGAAAAGTAGCAGCGAATCCTAGAGAGAAACGTTGAAGTGGATCGGCTTCTGGAGAGAACGTTGAAGAAGAGCGGCTTCTGGAGGTGAGACGTTGAAGCGGAGCGGCCACGGAGCGAAAGTGTGAAGCGGCTCCTCGGAGCAAAGTTGAAGCGCCAATGCAACACGGTGAGCTTGAAAATATATCCCGCGCTGCACCTTGGAGAAATAAAAAGTCTCACACACATGCTCCATCATGGATTACATGGTTTTGTGAAACAGAGTCCCAGAAAGCATTAATGCATAACTCCACCAATTGATGTTCGGTCACATTTGGTTTATGACAATCCTAACGCCCGAATTAGAATCCCTCGACTAATCATTTGGATGTTCATTGTTTCGCTCCTTTTGAGTTGTGGCCATGTCTGTTCGAGCCTTAGCAAAAACTTCTTGTATTTCCATTAAATCATCAATGGTAATAAGGGATCGGCTTCCTCTCCCCAGTCTCTAAATCCACGATGGTGGAGTAGCAACAGCTCTGGATCTGACGGAGGTGTAACACTTGAAGAAACGTTGGGGGTGGCAGCGGCTAAGCTCTACAGCTGGCATTTGGAGGTGTAACGCCTTTTGAAGGAACATTTTCCGCGCCGCTAGTGTTGACAGGTGGTATATTAATGCCACTGGAAGAAACGTTAATACCAAGAGTAATATCAGCGCTAGTGTTTTCAGGGTTTGTTGCAGATCCGGACCTGAGTTCTACCATCTTGAGATCGGGATTGAAAAACAAATTGAAATTGGTATTGCAAATCCTAGATATTAATCTCCCACCGTGGTTGCCAATTGTTTGAGGGTGAAAACCGTTTCTCTCGATTTGGTAATTTTAGGTGTGTGTAGGTGAGAAACGAATCCTAAACCCTAAACAATGTATCTTGCACGAGTACTTTTAATTCGATAGATCAATCTGTACAATCCTAGCCTAACCAAGAAATGGCCGTTCCAGGCTTGCTTCGGTCACAAAGTGAATGAGAAGAGTCGGTCTTAGGGAGGGAAGCGAAGAAAGTGTTGAGTTGATTCTGGAAGTGTGGGTATTTTGTGACTTGTATCAGAAAGTTGATCTGGCTAGCTGGATGAAAAATCTATCAAATGATTTCTGGATGTTGTATTATTCTTTTGACCAAAACCTGTCGTTTGGTGGAAATAGGTGAGACCTATTTATACAAGTCATAGTGAAACGTACCCTGGTCACGTAGGAAGTGGAAACGATTGAGTGGTGGAATAAAAGAGTAACGTGTAACTGTTAGACGTTATGCTTCCATGATGAGAAAAGTGAATTCGTGTAACACTTGAGTCATTACGCTTCCACGATGAAGGAAATGAATTTTTTACACCTTTACTTTTCACTACCACTAATTATCCCACTTCATGACACTTTCTTGTAACGGGCCATTGTACGCCGCACGATGTAAACCGCCAGACCAATACCCCGATGAGCATCCCCAGTTTATGACATATTTTGATGTCTCGAGTGTTTTTCGTGGAAAACATGTGGGACTTTACTACGATGTGGCAAGTTAAAATCGAGAGGCTTGCAGTGAGTAAATAGCATGTGATGCTAGGATCGTTTTGGCTAGTCGCCTAAAACTTGTCGCAAGCTTACCGGTTTGGTGGCGAACTTCGATGGCTTCGAGATCGGATCTTATGAATAATGGTCGTCGTTGATTGTGGCTACCTTGTGTTGGCACCTGACAATGGCGTAGTGGAATTGCGACATGACTTGTGCATGCCAGTGGCACGATGGTGCAATTGGCGCCTGGCGTAGCCATGGTCGTTGGGTTTTCGCGGTTGGTCGCCTAAGAGTTGCCACAAGTCCATCGAACTTGGATGGCTGAGATTGCATCTCATGAAGAAGGATGGCCATTGATTATGGCCACATATTGTTGTATAGCTTAAGTGGCATCATCCACATGCTAATGGCATGCGAGTGGCGTAAGCGGTGGCATAGCAATGTATGCCGGTTATGTTGCGGTATGGCCAAAGCTAAAAATTGGCTCCGTGGCCAAAGTTAGGGTTTGGCGCCGTGGAAGAATTCGTCGTGGAAGAATTAGGGCTTGGCGTGGCCAAGGTGCCGTGGAAGAATTAGGGCTTGGCGTGTCCAGGGTGCCGAAGAATTGGCCAGGAAGGGCTTGGCGTGGCCAAGGTGCCGTGGAAGAATTAGGGCTTGGCGTGGCCAAGGCTTGGTTTTGGCGTCGTGGAGTCGGACCATGTGGCGTGGAAACATTGGACCTGTTGCCACGCCAATCCCATTGCTCTGGGAACGTTATTTGGCTTTGGTAGCGATTTTCTAAAATTAGGGTTTGGCCGGACGAAACCCTAATTAGTGTGCATGGCGTGCGGCTGCGGCATGGCGCTACCTTTGTGTAAATGGTGCCATGGCTATGCTAAAGGAACTATGGCAAAAGTAGTAGTGTGGAAAAGGCCAGGGAGTAAGAATTGCCATGGGTGGCTATTTATGCGGGTTGCCACTGAAGTGGCATGTTTACGAGGTAGCATGTTGCGAAGTTGCCACTGTAGAGTGGCATGTTGGCATGCCGACCAATATGTTGTTGTGGTAAGGCGCGTTGGCCTTTAATGTATGGTGGCAAGTTCATAGCAACTTGATTGGCCCAAAAGGGGGCCAGACAAACATAAGGCGCAACTATACTTCTGGTGAGAGTGTGGCGAGTTTAAAACGACCTGATTGGTCGAGGAAATAGGGTCGGGGCGTGGCCAATGGCGCTAGCTGTCCTTGGGCATGGCCACGCCACACTTCTGCCGCGGCTCCTCGTTTTTTTTCTTATTACGGCGAGGTTACTGCTGCTAATCCATGGCGGATTAATTACTTTAGTTTGCTTAAGCTTAATTTTGACAAGCAAGGTCTGGTATATTGCACGAGGCGCTAAACCCTAACTTCCAAGTTAGTCAATTTATTGAATGAATTATATGTGTCGACACGAGCTCTTTTAAGTTCGTTTCAGAGCGACATGCTTTTTCGATTGAATACCTTATGCAAAGATCTTATTCTTGATACTTGGAGATTTGTGCTACTCTGTACTGAGTGAACACAAGTCGTCATGCCATATCAACATTAAGAGTTCATCCCGGAGAACATAGCATATAAGGCATTCAAATGGAACTTATATTAAGTGAATATACTGCAGTATTTAAATTTCTGGAACATCCAGGATTCTCCAGTGGATAAATTTCATGTAAGTGTATTGAGCGGCTCAATAAGTATGCTAGTGGAGAGCTTAGCACACGTGGCTCCGTTTCCTTGCAGAGTGATGTCACATCAGATGCAAGGTTTTATGATTTTAATCCTAAGCTAAAACCACCATCAACAACTATGTTCTTCATGTTGTATGAGAGTTTGGGTTTATTTTCAGTTCGCATTCTGATGTCGATTCCTCTCTGCAATTTCATTCATGGTGATGAATAATTTTTTATTTTTCCCTATGACGAGCTTAAATTGTTTCCTTTGGTTGGTTTAGCAAAACCCATGCCCCAAGTATGTCCATTTTGCCCCAATTTGCTTTTTGAGTCGTTGTGATTTTCATCCATATTGTTGATGAGCCGTTCTTCCTGTTGGTGTTAAGAATTATGAGACTTCCAAAGAAGCTTACGCGTAAGGGTTAAAGAACCTCTTCGTCTGCTGATCAACCTCCGCGGATGGATCATCCTGATCCTACGCCGTCTCCACCCCCTGAGGATACTGAGGTACCTGCTGGTATTGAGATGGTTGTGGTCCATGAGGCTGCTGCGGACCCAGAGGTAGAAGAAGTTGTTGTTGAGGATCTTTCACCTCCTCCTCTTCATTATGAACTTCAAAGGCTGACACTTTGTGACAAAGATAGCTATGCTCACTCGTCTTTAGCTGAGATCACCAAGTCTTTTCGTCTCTATAAGTTTGAAATCTCCTTTGTCAATGGTCCTGATGTACTCACCGAGTCCTTTATCCGGGATTTTCCTTACGATGAGAATAAACTTCTGATTAGTGTTGGCCAATTGGCCGCAGGTATGCTCCTCCCTTTGTTTAGTAGAAAGGATCCCTCTACTACGAAGTTTTGTGTACCAGGGATGATCCAGCGAACAAGACTCAGGTCCGAGGAGTTATACAATATATTGGTAACTTTTGGCGCGCCCTTCGTGAGGTCTTTGGTATCGTAGCAAAAGGTAAGACAACTCTGAGTCTTATGACCCCTTTCTTTGAGGAAGGTCTAGCGGGGAGGATTACCCCAACTTCAACGCTACATATCTTGGATGCTATTCTAAAACTAATCTTCTTCCACTGGGTGTTGGTCCACGCTGTATTTATATTCTTGCTCGGCAAATTAGGGAAGGTAACGATCTTAAATCTGTTGGAGAGATTGACAAGATAGGTTGATTGTCATCCCTTACTCTGCTAAGATTTTCTTGCCTAAGGCTGACCGCATTCATCTTGATCATGATGACCGTTGGGCGCGTACTCCCCTTCGTGTGGTGGGTCCTTGGGGCCTACGGTTTTACCACCACGAGATCCCCTGCTCCTCGTGACGGCTTTCTCTCTTCACGAGAAATATGATGGATATCGGCCTTGGGTTTTCAACCTGCTTTGCTCCTCATGAGGTAACCTTCATTTATGTTTGAAGGCCTTTGCTTGAATGTCTTTGTTTGATATTCTGATGGCTTTCTTTTGTAGTCCGCTTACAACTTCTGCTGGGCTACTCAGTCTCTGCTTTTGGTAACTCCGTGGCCACTAGGACTAAGAAGAGGAAGCTTCGGTTGAAATAACTACGCCAACACATTCGGAGGTAAGGATTATTGCCGTACCTTTGTGTTTGTAGGTTCCTTAGTATCTTTCCCCTGATCCTTAGTTGGCGCATGTGTTTTTCCACAGTCTTCCAATAGAAAGGGAAAGTTGAAGGTTGTTATTGATCTTGAGGCATTGGATGAGGATCCTAAGTCTGGCGAGGAGGTGTCGCATAATGAAGATATGGTGTACATTGAGGATACTGGCCTCAGCCCTCATTTAAATGATGTTGAGGAAGATTTTTCCAAGGATAACCCTAGTCCCATTCGTGTTGGCTCAGTGGAGGGTGAGAATCTCCTAAGTGGTGGTGATGCTCAGTTGATCAACCTTGTTAGTGTTCAAGCTCCAGCTCCTACTTTGTCTTCAAAGGTGCATTCGTTTTCTGCCCCTGGCGGAGCATTGCTTGTTGTCTCGGCTCTCACCGAGGCTAACATTGTAGCTTCCAAGAGTCTTCCTTCGTCTCCTGATACTTCGCTTCAATCAAGTGGTTCGTTTTCTAAGGTTGTTACCCTAGTGGTGAGGGTTAATAGCTCGGATTCTCAGCCAAAGAAGAAGGTTGTGATTTCACTGGATAGCTTCTCCTTCAATGCTACGCCAACCTCGTTAGGGAGCGCTCAATCTGTTTCTACTGCCACTGTTAGCAAAGCTATTGGACCTCCGCCTTCGTCACCAGATTAGACCAGACTGGGTAATCTTCCTTCCGCTGGTGATATGGACTTAGGTGGTGATCAAGCCTTTTCTTCAGTTCCTAGATCGTCCACCATGCCGTCTCTTGTTCGTGGTGAGGGCTTAGTAGTCGTGCCCCATGTTCGCTCTCAAGCGGTTGATGGGGTTTTTGCTGAATCTAGCAAGGGTAAGTTGCCTGAGAACTTGAGACTTCGTAGTTCTGATGATGCCATTCTTGAAGCCATTCTGTGGGACTCGAAGGTCCCCTTTTCTGCTGAGGTTGATCGTCATCACCTAGATAGATCTTTTGAGGTAGCTTCGCAGTTGGATGTGATGTCCGCTCAATATCGTGCGGCGAAGGATCTGTTCTTCGACACGGATTTCCTTTGCTCTAGCCAGAGCTTTGGTGAAATCCCTAGGGGCAACATCCAAGAGATGGAGGCTTTCATGGACACCTACGCTGATTTCCTTCCCCGTCTCTCCGCGTTCTTAGTAAGTGATTCTTACTTTACCGTTTCGCCTTTTGTTTTGATTCTTCATCTGCTCTTATACTCCTTCGTTTGCAGCTTTGCAAACAGATAGATGTTGGATGCACCTTATTCAAGTTCTATAGGGCTAAGTGTAATCACTTGGGTGCTCTGCTGGAGCGTTCTCGCCAAGACTATGCCCTTGTTAACCCACAACAACCTTTGTCTAGTGATGCTCCTTCTGCTTCTAAGATATCTTCGTTGGAGAACGATCTGAGAAAGACTTAGAGATCCTTGGAGGCTTGTCTGTTGGATCTTGAGAGGGATAACAATGCTGCCAAAGTTACTGAGGATGGGCACAAAGCTGCTGATTCAGCCTTAGCTGCTGAGTCCTCCAAAGTCATAGGTTCGTTTCTTCTTCCCTTTACCTTCGTTTTCATTGTCTCTTAGTTGCGTGGTCCTGAGATGACTTACACCTGCTAGTTGGTAGATCTAGTGATCTTAGAAACCTCCAGGAGCAGGTAAGCAAGTTGACGTCCGATGTTTGGTATTATCGAGAACAAATCCGATAGGTTAATGAACGTGACCGTCCATAACGAGGCCCAGCTTTCTCTCGAATATGCTCATAATGCGGATCTTGTAAAGCAGATGGCCTTGCTCCGTAAAGAGCATGACGAAGCCCTTAAATGGAAAGAGTGTCTCATTTTAAAGCAAAAAGAGGATATTGCCTTAGTTGAGAGATGCCTTTCAGCCCAAGAAATTATCCGTAAGAAGTATCATGCAGATTTCGAAGATGCTTGTGCTTCATTGGCTAAGGTTACTGCAGAGCGTGACATTTTATCTTCTGAGGTATGTTCTCTTAAGAACAGACTTGTTGAGGCAAGCTCCGCATCATTTTCCATGTCCCATGCATCCTTAGTTAAGAAGTTGGAAGAGTTGGAGAATGTTTACCAAGTTTTATCCTCTGAGAATGTTTCGCTCCGGATAGATGTGGATGACCTTAAAATCTGAACGTTATACCCTTGTGGATGATCTAGAAGTCACTGAGGTGGACCTTGCGGAGGCCAACATAGTTTAGAAGAATACCTTAGCCATGCAGGAGGTAGCTTAGGGTCCTCGTATTCCAACAACATTCTTTGTGTCTTTTGTTATTTCTTCTTATTTCTTACACCCTTTGTACTCACAGGTCTCCAGGAGCAGCTGGTGGGTGCAATTGCTAATATTAATCGTCTTCGAGGTCGAGATATCTTTGTTAGAGATATCTCCCCAATTTGATGTTGCTGCTAAGTTGAAGGCTGAGGCGCTTCAACAAGCTAATGATCAGCTTAGTGCTCGGGTGAGGGAACTCAGCCAGAAATATGCCTCTGATTTGGTGACTCAGACCACCCAAATGAAGATTCAGTTCGAGAAGTCGGCCATTGATTATATCAACGACGCCTTTGCGGAAGCTGAATGGCAGGCTGAAGGAGTAGTCTTTCCTCGTCTTCCTTACCCGTGATCGTGTCGTGTCCAGTCAATTTTTAACTGAACTCCTTTTTGTATTATGCCCCCAACTAAGGGGTCTTTGTATCGTCTCCTTTCCTTGAAACAATGCTTCGTGATGGTTTGAACCTTTGTTATCTGCAACTTTTAAAACATGTCAGACATATTTTGGTAACATTATTATCATACCTTTATTATTGTATGAATATTTTGTTTGTAGACGTATTGTGTCTAGTTGATTGCACATTCAAGTCATCACAAGGTGCTAAGGTATGTTTAACCTTGGGTGGAACATTCATCGTCATATCTAAGTCCTTTGGCCAGAAGGTACCATGGTGGCGAGGGATCCTACGTGGGCAATAGTTTTCCTGTAACCCTACGTGTTCAGCGCGAAGGCTGCTTTACTTCGACAAGGTATCTCTATAGGGGATATCTTACTTTTTCTTATTGCCTCATGAATGGAGCTATCACTTCGAGGATACGAGTATTGACATATGCACAGTTATGTATTGCCTTGTCTCATCGCTAAACCTTACGGGGGGTGTCTATTCTAACCCAATTTGTACCTAATCAAAAATTGACTTTCTCTTAGCAAAAAAATTCTTTCATTGATTAGTAAGGTTTATAATACTTTCGATCAGGGACAGAACATGGTGGGCTACTGCCCATTCCCTTCTCCTCTTGAGTAATCATCATTCTCTTACGGGTAGTACTTTTTTAGGTACATTGCTTTCCAAGGGTGTTGAAATACTTCATCTTTGAGGGTCCTTAGATAGTATGACCCTTTTCCAGCAATGTCGTGTATGATGTAGGTCCCGTCCCATGTCGGAGCTAGCTTGCCCCACTCCTTCTTTCTTTGATATGGTGGTGTTGATGGTGGTTTTTAAACAAGGGGTAAAATCGTAAAACCCCATGACCTAGTGTTACCCGCAACACATTAACTAAGAGCATTTAACTCAGGTGTAAATAATTAATAGGGGTATTTTTTTCAAAATACCCGTTAGGGTTTTCGACCACGTAACCCTAATTCCAAAGCCAAGCGCCACCTGCACCATGGCAACGATGCCAAACCAAGCCGCACACTGCGCACCATGGCAACCATGCCAAACTAAGCCGCACACTGCGCACCATGACAACAATGCCAAACCAAGCCGCACACTGTGCACCATGGCAACGATGCCAAACCAAGTCGCAAACTGCGCACCATGGCAACGATGCCAAACCAAGCCGCACACTGCGCACCATGGCAACGATGCCAAACCAAGCCGCACACTGCGCACCATGGCAACGATGCCAAACCAAGCCGCCCATGCGCACCATGGCAACGACGCCAAAACCAAGCCGCACATGCAGCACCATGGCAAACGACGCCAAGACCAAACTACATATCGCACTCATTGGCAACCATGCCAAACTAAGCCGCTACGCCATTGGCACATGCCAAATGTAGCGCCCTAGGCTTGCAAAACGTGCAACTAGGTCAACATGGCCGTACATGCCATTGGCACATGCCAACACGTACCACAAGCCATATTTCCAAACCGCTATGCCATTGGCACATGCCAAATATAGCGCCCTAGGCTTGCAAGACGTGCAACTAGGTCAACATGACCGTACGTACCAATGGCACATGCCAACACGCACCACAAGCCATATTTCCAAGCCGCTATGCCATTGGCACATGCCATATAGCGCCCTAGGCTTGCAAACCATGCAACCTAGGCCAAGTCGGCCACGCATGCCATTGGCACATGCCAACATGCTCGCTGGTAGCTTTTCCTACCAAGGCCACGGCCCTAACGGCCACGCATGCCATTGGCACATGCCAACATGCTCGCATTGGTAGCTTTTCCTACAAGGCCACGGCCCTAACGGCCACGCATGCCATTGGCACATGCCAACATGCTCGCTTGTTAGCTTTTCCTACTAAGGCCACGCCCTAACGACCACGCATGCCATTGGAACATGCCAACATGCTCGCTTGGTAGCTTTTCCTGCCAAAGCCACGGCCCTAACAGCCACGCATGCCATTGGCACATGCCAACATGCTCGCGGTAGCTTTTCCTACCAAGGCCACGGCCCACTAACCACGCATGTTATTGGCACATGCCAACACGCTCATGTAGCCTTCATGACCTAGCCGTGCCCCTTAATGCACGCTGATAGCCTAACTCGCAAACCATGCAACCTACCACCAAGGCATTCCACACATGCCATTGGCACATGCCACACACGCCACTAGCAAATCTGGCATTGCCACTTACACCCAACTTACAACCTACCACCAAGGCATTCCGCACATGCCATTGGCACATGCCACGCACGCCACTAGCAGCTCTGGCATTGCCACTTACGCTCGAGGTACAACCCGCAACAAGGGCATTCCGCATGTCAATGGCACATACCACACGCGCCACTAGCAGGCGCCACTTGCACTCAAGGTGCAACCAACACTCGAGATATCAACACAAACCGGGGGATGCTTTCCGGGGTTTTGGTTTAGCGGTCCTGACTTACGGCGTACACTACGCTCACATTAAGAAAGCGTGAAAAGGAATAAAGCGGTCAAATAAATGGGAAATAATGGTGAAAACGTTTTCACCCATAAATACCTTGCGGTTACCACCTCCTCCCATTATTTCACCCTTTACTCTCTTCCTTCATGAGGCCGTGTACGTTTCAATCTCGACTTGTATAAATAGGTCTTACCTATTTCCACCGACAACAAGTCTCGGTCGGAAAAAAATACTACACTCTCGGAAAGGCAACTTTGCAAGCTCTCCAAAAGCTTTCATCTCTTGCAAGCTTACGAAGCTTCCACTTTTACGATACAAGTCGAGACACTACTCTCTCAGAATCATTCTGGTCTCAACACCTTTCTTTGCTTCCCTCCCCAAATCAACCCTTCTCCTTCACTTTGTGACCGAAGCAAATCTGGAACGGCCATTTCTTGGTTTAGGCCGGACTTGTACAGATTGATCTCTCGAATCTATAAAGTGCTCACGTGCAAAGCACATTTGTTTAGGTTTGAACCGCTTTCTCATTGACCTACCGAATTTACCGAAATCGGCGAAACGATTTTTACCCATAAACAATTGGCGACCACGGCGGGAGGATTGATCTATCGGCTACAATGTCGGGCATCGATCTCGTTCTTCACCCAGAGATGTCAAGATGGTAGGGGAAGGAGACTCAATCCGATCAGACTGACCCGAGCAACCTTAGGTTACTAACCGGGGACTTGCAGAAGATGCTACCACTCGATCCGACTCAACCACCAGACGACCCGGTTACCAGTTGTAAAAACTACATGAGGAAACTGGGGACTCGCTGAAGATGCCACCAGCGATTGGGGACTTGCTGGCAATGCTACCAGCAAAGCCGCCTTTTACATGGAGAGAGGCGTTTTCACAAAAACCTATGAAGTGAGTAAATTTAGATTGCGCAAGATATACGATATGTTTTTAGGCTCTTATTAAAACCGTCATACTACTGAGTCTTGTGCCTATTGTTAGCACACACTTTCATAAAAGCAATATTCCTTTCCCAAAGCATAATCAGAGTCATACTATCAAAACCATTCATCCCAGAAATAATCCAATATCCTCAAAAGCTACCGGTTGCCTGCAAAACCGGTCAAACTTTGAAACCAGGACATCCAATATGTCTTTCAAAAAAAAAAAAAAAGAGAGAGAGAACCTAAATGAAAGTTTAACAGAGAAACATTCAAGGAAAATCATCCAACAAAGGTCCTGTTCTTCTTGGAGAAAGTCAACTTTGCATCTTCAAGAGCCGCTCTCTTCATAGTCAACATCTTGGAAAGCTTTTCGAGTTCTACCTCCTGTCGTGCAATCTCCTCGGCGGAAAGGCTTTCGGTTGCTTGCATCTTTCAACTTTTGGATCTCATCAAGGCCTTCGACAAACCACGAAGTGTTGAACTCCTTTTCTACGCACACGTCGCGATGGTGCTCCCAGTCGGGAATAACGTCTTCAGAAACGGTGTGACTAGTCACCTCACACATATCCTCGATGGAAGATAAAGCCTCTTCAACACGCTTAGCCAGCGCAAATCGACTAGTGACTTTCTTGGTTGTGGCCATATGTCCGTATTTCTCCCATTCTCGGTGTACAACGCCTCATGCTTAGCCAAGACCCAAGCCGCCAACCAGCACATGACCTGGATAAGGAACCAAGTACGGAGGATCAAAAACGGCGCCTGCACCTGGCCTCACGACTCGCAGAGGATTTTCTTCCATGTCTACGGCAGCAACCATCGGAGAATCATCCACCGTTTGAACCACATCTATGCCCGGCAATTGGCTAACTCCCATCTCCAAGTCACATCGGTGGCCACAAAAGGCAAGTTTCCGTGTGGCTCTACCTCGAGAATCGTCCTCCGAACCGGATTCCTCCTGCGAACTTGACTCGGACATTTTTTCAAAAGAAGAAACGAGAAGAAGAAAGAAGAGAGAAGCGCGGAAATCACCGAACCACTTCGAAAAAGAACCCAGTCTTTGCGGAGGAATCACTCTCACTTGTCGAACTTTCTTCTTTCTCTGACTCATCACCGCCTATGAGAAGGCTCAGTCTCTCTGGAATTCTTTGAAGAAATTGCCGTCTCCACGGCAACGTGCAAGGGCAGCGAAAGCATTAACACTACCGAAGCCCCTGGAAGAAACAAGACACATGTTTTCAGTGAAATTCACGTGTTTTGAGACAAACCAATGAAGAAGCGACACATACCTGGTTATTGGAAGAACGAAAGACACGAGAGCTGAGGGAGGGTCTTTTGAAACCGTCTCGAACCCGGCCAAAGACGATTCTTCGTTCTCCGTTCTTGGCCTGGGGACTTTCCGAGTTGCTAGAAACTTTCGCTTGAGATCTCTCAACATTGTATACTTCTTCAAAATCATTGGGAAGGTTTACAACGAACGTTCTCCACCATGTTATTCACAAAATCTTGGATCATAATAAACTCGTCGCACTTAACTCATTATAGCCGAAGGTCGTTGAAGTTACTCTTCCCATTTGAAAGAAGGGAAGGCGTATACCCGGCTCAAGGGCGCTAGCATTAAAGGCGGCACGCAATGAATCCTTAGGGATCACCGGCTGGTAAGAAAGAGGCACCCCTTGATCGAAACCCATGTGATGAGCAGCACGGTCAATATTGTAAGCAGCTATCTGGAAAGACCCCATGAAGAAAGACGACATATAACCGGACGTGCAGCTTTGAATAAACAAGTTTTCACCAACGCTCAAATCGCCATCAAGACAAAGACATGATCGGAGACGAAGCAAAGGTGTCAATTTGAGTCACCGACCTATGGACCGGCTCCCACGGGCGAAATCCGATTTCATATGACTTGTCAAGAAGACTAACCAAGATCATGCCAACCTTTGACGCCTGTTCACCCATCGAAGAATTCGGAACCCCCAACTCGCGGAATCGAAGGCATCGGTTTCGAGCATACTTCTCAAAGTGCTCCCATAGCCGTTTGCGTAAAAGCAACGTGCACATATGACTTCACTTTCATGAAACCATTCCAGAAACTCGCATGTTCGCAACCGGGTGATCCGTATGCACATACAGGGGAACCGAGGAATAGCTTGCCAATGGGAAGAACTTCACCTTTTGCTAACTTCACAAAGAATCGCTAGCAACTCTGGTCTTATTTCCTTCTTGCCGTAATCCTGTCATCAAAAATGTCTCTAGACAACCTGAGAGCTAAAAGTGCTGCAACGTGAAGATCACCACTTGCATTCGGGTTCCAGCTAATCCGAAACCATTGAGATATCCACCACCGTAAAGGCACCTTTCATCCTCTTCCGGACAGAATCCTTCGATTGCGGTGGAGTCTTTCCGAGCGAAATCTTCCAACTTAGCGGCAAGGTCATCCCGCATCTTCCCCTCACTTTCGAGATAATTGGATTTTAAGATTCCCGCTCTGGAAGATTCACAAAGAGAGCCACACTCTCCAAGGAGAAAGTTATCTCACCCCATCTACATATGATCGTATGGGTGTCCGAACACCATTTGGATATGAAAGCAACCAATCCCGAGATATCCTTCCTAACTGAGATTTATCAAGCTCGACAAAGATTGGTCAATCGCGCCGAGTCAAGTTGGTATTTATATGCTCCTTACTCACCATGAACTCAACCCATCTATCAAAAGAACGCAATGGGCTTTGGCACATCCACGAAATCAATACCGGAAGAGGAATATACCCCTTTATGAAGAAAGAACCGTATGGTGTTCTCTGGGCGAACCGAACGTGTCTTCTTTTCATCTTCACCACCGGTTAACAAAATTGGCACGAAGCCTAGGTGATTTTTCCGAGCAGAGGCAAGTTTTTTGGCAAAGAATCCATCATCCGTGTTCGTTTTGGAACTATGGACATCTTTCGATGAGGCGAAATTTTGTTCAGGTAACATTTTACCGGATTTCTTCATAACAACTTAGTAACAAGATATCTCGCATAGAGAAAGACAAAATTATCTCCCGACACATAACCGCGCCCAACAAAGGAAAGCCCGAAATACAAAAAAAAAGAGAGAAAGGGCGTATCATTCTTCTAGTTCAAAATTATATATGGAGCATTCTCTCCCGGGTTCAAAAATACACACGCAGTATTTCCTTGTTTCAAATTATATACGCAGATTTTATACGGGCTCAAGTGCGTCTAAAGATCATTCTTCGGTTCAAAATTATATATGGAGCATTTTTCTACGGGTTCAAAACTGCACGCACGGTATTTCTCTCAGACCGAAATTCATATATGCAATATTTCCTACTGGGTTCGAAGTCATATGAGAAGCACATATACGGTATTCTTCTTCGGGATTCATATACGTATTCTCTACGGGTTCGAAATCGCACACGCAGATTTTTCGTGGTTCAAAAAATTATACGCAGTATTTTATACGAGCTCAAGTGCGTCTGCAATATCCTTCTTCGGGTTCAAAATTATATATGGAGCACTTTCCTACGGGTTCGAATAATATATGCAGTATTTCCCTAGGCGCATACATACAATGTTTTCTACAAGAGGCACGCCAAGAAATTATATGCGTAATATATAAACGCCTACTCTTAGGGTTTACACCTACATAAAAGGGAAACAAGAGAAGTCTTGAAGACATACCGAAGCTGGTTTTCTTTGTGACTCTGCAGCTAGTAGGAAAGGATGAAAAGATAAAAGTGCAAGATGGGAGAAAGGGACTTTGTATAAGATTCTCAAATAGGGAAGGATTTCCTTTACAAAATCGTGCGTGTAAGAAAACGGGCCCACAAGGGCGCCCAACTTCCTAATGTCGCCCAAGCTGCACCTGCCCCACCAATCACGCCCACTTCCCAATGACCGCTCAAGTCACGCCTACAAACACGCACGACTTCCCACACCTTGCGCCCGGTCCCACCAGCCTAGCACACTCGCTTCCCAACTCACGCCAACTTCCCAACTGCGCCCAAGTTGCACCGCCCCACCAATTGCGCCGACTTCCCAATGGCCGCCAAGTCACGCCTGCAAGCACACATAGCTTCCACACCTCGCGCCGTCCCACCACTAGCACACTCAATTTCCCAACTCACGCCATTTCCCAACGTCGCCCAAGCCACACCGCCCACCAATTGTGCCAACCTCCCCATTTGTGCAAAACTACCAGAGGCAAGGATTCCAAATCCTATTTATAAAAGGTCGACAAGCCTCCTCAATTCTCTTTACGGTTTGTTGTTGATAGTTTGTCACCATCTTATGCTTACCCATGACAAAGCCCCGCTCCGAGCTAAGCAGGGACTTAATGTTGATGGTGGTTTTTAAACAAGGGGTAAAATCGTAAAAACCCTATGACCTAGTGTTACCCGCAACACATTAACTAAGAGCATTTAACTCGGTGTAAATAATTAATAGGGGTATTTTTTTAAAAATACAGTTAGGTTTTCGACCACGTAACCCTAATTCCAAAGCCAAGCGCACACTGCGCACCATGGAAACGATGCCAAACTAAGTCGCACACTGCCCACCATGGCAACGATGCCAAACCAAGCCGCACACTGCGCACCATGGAAACAATGCCAAACTAAGCCGCACACTGCGCACCATGGCAACAATGCCAAACCAAGCCGCACACTGCGCACCATGGCAACGATGCCAAACCAAGCCGCAAATCGCGCACCATGGCAACGATGCCAAACCAAGCCGCACACCGCGCACCATGGCAACGATGCCAAACCAAGCCGCACACCGCGCACCATGGCAACGATGCCAAACCAAGCCGCACACACGCGCACCATGGCAACGACGCTAAAACCAAGCCATTACATCACGCACCATGGCAGCGACGCCAAGACCAAACTACATATCGCACTCATTGGCAACCATGCCAAACTAAGCCGCTACGCAATTGGCACATGCCAAATGTAGCGCCCTAGGCTTGCAAAACGTGAAAATAGGTCAACATGGCCGTACGTGCCATTGGCACATGCAACCACGTACCACAAGCCATATTTCCAAACCGCTATGCCATTGGCACATGCCAAATATAGCGCCCTAGGCTTGCAAGACGTGCAACTAGGTCAACATGACCGTACGTACCAATGGCACATGCCAACACGCACCACAAGCCATATTTCCAAGCCGCTATGCCATTGGCACATGCCAAATATAGCGCCCTAGGCTTGCAAACCATGCAACCTAGGCCAAGTCGGCCACGCATGCCATTGGCACATGCCAACATGCTCATTTGGGTAGCTTATCCTACCAAGGCCTCGGCCCTAACGGCCACGCATGCCATTGGCACATGCCAACATGCTCGGCCGGTAGCTTTTCCTACCAAGGCCACGGCCCTAACGGCCACGCATGCCATTGGCACATGCCAACATGCTCGGCCAGTAGCTTTTCCTACCAAGGCCACGGCCCTAACGGCCACGCATGCCATTGGCACATGCCAACATGCTCATTTGGTAGATTTTCCTACCAAGGCCACGGGCCCTAATGGCCACGCATGCCATTGGCACATGCCAACATGCTCGCTGGTAGCTTTTCCTACCAAGGCCACGGCCCTAACGGCCACGTATGCCATTGGAACATGCCAACATGCTCGCTGGTAGCTTTTCCTACCAAAGCCACGGCCCTAACAGCCACGCATGCCATTGGCACATGCCAACATGCTCGCTGGTAGCTTTTCCTACCAAGGCCACGGCCCTAACGGCCACGCATGTTATTGGCACATGCCAACACGCTCGCTGGTAGCCTTCATGACCTAGCCGTGCCCCTTAATGCACGCTGGTAGCCTAACTCGCAAACCATGCAACCTATCACCAAGGCATTCCACACATGCCATTGGCACATGCCACACACGCCACTAGCAAATCTGGCATTGCCACTTACACTCAACTTACAACCTACCACCAAGGCATTCCGCACATGCCATTGGCACATGCCACGCATGCCACTAGCAGCTCTGGCATTGCCACTTACGCTCGAGGTACAACCCGCAACAAGGGCATTCCGCACATGCCAATGGCACATGCCACACGCGCCACTAGCTCGCGCCACTTGCACTCAAGTTGCAACCAACACTCGAGATATCAACACAAATCGGGGATGCTTTCCAGGGGTTTTGGTTTGGCGGTCACAAACTTACGGCGTACACTACGCTCACATTATGAAAGCGTGAAAGGAATAAAGCGGTCAAATAAATGGGGAAATAATGGTGAAAACGTTTTCACCCATAAATACCTTGCGGTTACCACCTCCTCCCATTATTTCACCCTTTACTCTCTTCCTTCATGAGGCCAGGGTAATGTTTCAATCTCGACTTGTATAAATAGGTCTTACCTATTTCCACCAGACAACAAGTCTCGGTCGGAGAAAATACTACCCTCTCAGAAAAGGCAACTTTGCAAGCTCTCCAAAAAGCTTTCATCTCTTGCAAGCTTACGAAGCTTCCACTTTCGATACAAGTCGAGACACTACTCTCTCGGAATTATTCTGGTCTCAACACCTTTCTTTGCTTCCTCCCCAAATCAACCCTTCTCCTTCACTTTGTGACCGAAGCAAGTCTGGAACGGCCATTTTTTGGTTTAGGCCGGACTTGTACAGATTGATCTCTCGAATCTATAAAGTGCTCACGTGCAAAGACATTTGTTTAGGGTTTGAACCAGCTTCTCACTCACCTACCGAATTTACCGAAATCGGTGAACGATTTTTACCCATAAACAGGTGGTATTTGACGTAGCACGTATTCTTCGACCACAAAGTTTCTAGGGATGACCCGTTTGTTGTATTCACAAGATAGCGTTTGTTGATAGTTTACCATCTTTTGCAAAGCCACTTCCCGCCTTTCTTCAAGATCATCGAGCTTTTCTAGCATTAGGTCCGTTGTTAGGTTCTTCTCTTAAGCCTCCATTTTTGTTGTCGGAAGTATTATCTCCGTTGGGACGACTGCTTCAGCTCCGTAGGTTACCAAGAATGGATTTTCTCCGTAGCCGCCCTTCTTGTAGTTCGGTAGGCCCATAGGACGTTGTGCTGTTGTTCGCACCATATTTTCTTGTATATCCCAGCTTTTTCTTCAAGATCATCGTTATTGTTTTATTAGTCGCATTCGCTTGTCCATTGCTCTTAGGATATATAGGAGTGGACTTGTTTTTCTGAATGTTGAAAGTATCAAACAACATATCTATGTTTTTTCCTTGCAACTGCTTGCCATTGTCAAAGACTATGGTGGCTGGTATTCCGAACCTGCATATGATTTGCTCAACCCAGAACTTAAAGACATCAATGTCCCTAATTCTTGCCAAAGCCTTGGCTTTCACCCACTTGGTGAAGTAATCCGTAGCCACAGTCCGACAATATCAACCCCCCATTTGACAAATGGCCAGGGGCTGATGACTGAGTTGAGATCTGTTGCTGGTGCTTTAATCTTCCTGGCAAAGCGTTGGCATCTCTCACAATGCTTAGCCATGTTATTTGAATCTTCGTCCATGCTTAGTGTTGATGGTGGTTTTTAGTTCAAGGGATAAAATCGTAAACCCTGTATTTAATGCGCTGTAATCCTGCAAAGGAACAAAAGCCATTTAAAATCAATGAGTGTTTAAGCGTCTTCGCTGACATATATATTGAGCAATTCAATATATCTGTATATATGAAATTTACTCAGAATGGTGCGTGCAAAAACAATCTCAAAATATTATGTGAATTTTATCTTCCACCGGCATTATTCACTAATACATTGCCTGCCTATATTTTCCTATGAAATGTTCCCAGCCGAACTCTCAATATTGGCATGACATGACGATTAATGTTCGCTCGCAGCGGAGTAGCAGGAATCTCCCGAAGTGTCAGTATCGAGACCTGCATGAAAACACTTACATAGGCTACATCACCCCCTGACAAAGAGATCAGCATGTTCACACACCTTTTAATTAAAAGTTAGCGCGATCGAACGCGTTTAAATTCCTTAAGGGAAATCCAGATTGTCCGTATCAGTCATAAATAACAATCACGGCCATACGATTTGGCCACAAATTCGACAAACTTAGCCTCTTCCCAACGAACTAGGCAACCTCCGTAATGTCCATTGGCATGCCCACTAGCATCCCAGCCGGTTGGAATTCCTTAGTTCACCCGCAACAGCCCTGACCGTTAGCCAGAACCAGGGTGATCGCGCTGTTGAAAAAGAGCTCAAATGAGCTTGACTGACTATAGCAGTCTCAAATTCATCACATCCGTCCAACTTAGCTAGCCTAGTTGGACGGTCTATATCTTCCTTCGAATGATCAAAGAGGTGCTGGCGTGTTCACCGACGACCCAGCTCCATCCCTGGTCGATCGAATTGCCCACGACAAGTCAAGAGTGCATCAAATAGTTTTGCTCAAACTAGGGTGAACGCGCTGTTTAGGAAACCCTAATTTGTGTTGCGGCAGCGTGCTACTGTCGCAAATCGATCACATCCGTCCATCTTCGCCAGCTAAGTTGAATGGCTTAGATCCAATTTTAGGCAACCCAATAGATGTCAGTGTGCTCACCGGCAGCTCGCCTTTGCATCTGACCAATCGGCCTGCTAAATCCAATGTTCAGTTCCTTGAATCGATTAGCCAAATAGGGTTGGCCACACGGCTTTAAACCCTAAATTAATCAACGGCGGCCATTAACTGCCGCAAATCATCTCGGCCGCCCAACTTCGCTAGTCGAATTGGCCGGTCACACTCTTATTCTAGGCGTTCAAAAAATGTATCCATGACCATTGGTCGTTCCTCTTCCATAAGGAACATTCGGCCACACCGCGGCCTACCCATATGGATTCTAAACGATCACCCAAAGATTGGACGAACAACTGGGAACATTTGGTAAATAATTTTAGTATGAGATACATGCCAAAAGTTTCGTATGGATATTAGCATAACATACTAAAAAATCACATCAATCGGAGTAACGAGCTCAAAGATACAGTTTAAAAGGCGAGCTAGGTCATGGATGAAAACTGACAGAATTCCTCCTGAATTCTTCCTGATTTTTATTGTCGGGCTGTTTTCACCTCCTAACCAAGCTCAAAACCTAAATATTCCCGCGAAAGAAGATAGGAAATTATTTTTTGATCAGAATGGAGGGGAGGATCGTCAAAATCCGAGTTCATATGAGAATTCTACAGAGATTTTAGTGAGGGTCTCACATCTGAATTTTCTGATTACGAAATTTCATGAATTAGCACAAACTTCTGCGAATCATCTCAGCCATCCAACTTGGCTAGCCAACTTAAACAGTTTAGATTTAATTTGGGCCAACCAATAGGATGTCAAAATGGCTACAAGCCACCACACATGACCACCCGCCACCTAGCTTGCGCGTGATTGGTCAGAATAACTAGGTCTTGCAAACAAGACCCATTCAAGATCTCCGCCGCATATTTTCCACGAAAATACTCGAGACATCAAACATGTCACAAACTGGGGGATGTTCATCAGGGTATTGGTCTGGCGGTTTACAGCATGCGGTGTATAACGTGCCCATTACGAGAAAGTGTCAGGAAAGGAAAATGGTTGATAGGAGTAGAGGAGTAGTGGATGAAATGCTGCCCGATCTTCCCTCATGATAGAGACGTGACGGTTACCACTTTTACACGATCCCCACTTCTCCACAACTCAACTGTCTCCACTTCCTATGAGATCAGGAGGCGCTCAAAACATGACTTGTATAAATAGGATTTCAACTTATTTCGACAAATAACAAGTGTTATCAACACAAGTATCCGGAAACCATATTAAACATTCTGATCTCAAAGATCTTCTTCGCTTCCCTCCCTAAGATCAACCATTCTCCTTCACTTTGTGACCGAATTGAATCTGGAACGACTATTTCTTGGTTTAGGCCAGAGTCTTACAGATTGATCTCTCGAATCTAAAAGTACTCCCGTGCAGTGCATTTGTTTAGGGTTTGAATTATTTTCTCATCAACACACCTAAATTTACCAAAAACAATGAGAATCAGTTTTACCCCAAAATAATCAAGCGACCACAAAGGAGATTAATCTCTCGGTTGGATAAATTTTCAATTTCATTTTAATTTTCTCAAATTAAAGATGGTGGATCTTAGGTCCTGGATCAGCTGACAAATCCCGATGTTATCGGCGCCGACAACACCCCCGTGTCGATTGTTCTACCGGTGACACCAATGTACCGTATACCAAAGACGCATCTCGTGGTACTACATCCTCAACCACCAACACCAGCGGCGCAGGAAACATTCTGTTAGGCATGACACCTCCAATCACCAGAGCCAGAGCCGTTGCCGTCACTCCCAATATATCTTCGAGCGAATGCCCCCAATTATTACCAGAACTATTGCCACTCCTCCATCAAAACTAGAGGCTTGAGGAACCAGAGGAAGCCAATACCCTATTACCATTGTTGATTTGATGGAAAAATAAGAAGTTCTCGCCAAGGCTCGGACAGACGTGGCTACGACTCAGAAAGAGGTACTTACTCTCCTCAAGACACTAACAGAGTGGCTACCGCAAGAGTCATGTCAACACAGATGGAGCTGACAAGGAATACTTTTAACACCCCCGATGCAAACACTTCAACAGGACGCACCTTTATAGATGAAGAGGCTCGCGTTGCTCCTGAGCGCCCATTGGAAAAGAATCAGCAATCCAATTTCATTACACGTGAGGATATGGAACGACTTCTCCAAAATCGAGGCGGAAAACCCGACGGACATGCACCAAGATCAACCTCCTTATCCTCCCGATGTGCAAAGAATTATCCTTCCAAGAGGATATTATTCTCCCAGTTCTCCCTTTATGACGATATCTGGCGTACACACAGTACAACAACATTGCACTAAAAACATAGTCAATTGGATTCAAACACTATGATCCAAATGTGACCAACATCAATTGTTGGAGCTATGCATTAATGGCATGGTACCTGTCTATCGTGCTTTACTGAGAACCTGCGCTTCTGGACATTCTCTCAACTTCATAAAGCGCTAAGTGGTTGGCTACAACAAAGACCAAATTTCTTGGAAGGAATCGAGCCCGCCAGGAATGAAGATACACGTGAGACTCGAGGAAACATATGTCTCGTCAACAAACAATACAACACTCAACCCTCTGTAAGTGTGGTGAGTGTAGGAGGAAAGAAAAAGCTCCAGTTTCTTGACAACAACCCAAACATGTGGCACCAAAGACAAATGACATGACTCAACCTCGAAAATCCGTGACTAAGACTCATGTTCAACAACAAGAGACAGAAGAGTCTCTCCAAACTTGAGGTAATCGAACTCCTAGAAGCATGGATTCAAGATAATGCTATCAAGCTACCTCCTCTCAGACATCCATCAACCAAGAGAGAAATGGCAAATACCAAATATCACCATTACAATATTTTCGTCAATCACCCAATCAGTGACTGCAACAAATTCCAAGGAGAAGGATGATGCAGGAGAAATTAAATTAGGCACTGAAAGAGTGCACAGAGATCCTCTTCCGGTCAGGAGTTGTATGATTTCTGGGGACTTCGTCCACAAAACCGTATAGACCATGATGGATCATTTATGCAACCAATAATAGGCAAGTTTCCGCACACAGGGAATCAAGGAGGATCTGCTTCACTAAAAATAAATAAGGGAGAGTAAACTCACATACGTGATTTATCAAAGCCCGTCAATGTTCACGGTCGTGGCCGACCAAGGTTCGTGCTCGTAGCTGTCGCTCATTCCTTTTAAGATCCATGGTTGTAGCCACCACTCGTCACTTTCAAGATCCATGGCCGTAGCCACCACTCGTCACTGCCAAGATTTGTGCCTGTAGTCATCACTCGTCCCTGTCAAGGATCATGATCGTAGCCATCCAAGCTCCAAACCAACCTGCTTTGTACATAGTCATCGCATGGATGCAAGAGGGTAATACCCTCATCATGGTCAACCCATCGACCATACAGATAGAGCCACGTAAACCACACTTGGGGACCGAGGCTCGATGAAATTCCTTCACCGCTCAGTCAAGGACCTCTTCAACACAAGAGAGACGGTCAATCAAGAAGCATGTAATAATCAAACTGAAGGTTGGTCGAATCCTTAACCATTATTGTTATTTACCCTATTTTGAATCACCGTTTCCAGCGTTGCATATGTGGAGATGTTACAGTAGAAACGAGTATTCTTTCCCATGATGAGAAAACACGACTTGCTTGACTCAAGACTATTTGTGTGTCGCCTTCCCATCCGCCGCCTGGAAGAATGGGAAGAACTCATTTTTCAAATCAAGGGTTAAGGGCGCCCTCACTGGAGTTCTCTCCTCCTTCGGCCGCTTAACGCTCTCCAAAAGCCGCCTAACGCTCTCTCGAAGCCTTTTCAACGTTTTCTCTCGTGGTGCATCAAAAGCCGCTTCAACTCTCAAGACGCTTGGTCCTCTTCGTGAGGCCAAAGCCACTTCAATGCCTCAACAAGCCAGACCGACCGAATCATGCCTTCCACAGAACTCAGAGACGCCTATCTAAGATCTGCACGAAGATATGCATCAACAACCACATGGCCGACAAAGTTAGATTCGGTGTTTTTAGATTTCCAATTTCCTATGGGAGGGGTATATGGGCACCAAAAAGTTTGGATACAATCTATCAAGAGCGACTCCCGCCCATTGATCAACAAATGACGAATCCAAAAGATTGTTGCCTTCATCAATTCGTCAACCACCTTACCGGCAAATACAGTGGAAGTACGTCTTTCAAGAGAAAATAAGCTCAGGATAATTACACCTGGGGACTGCCAGCACGGGATGCCTTCACGTTCCTCAACCAATTTATTTCTAATATCAGCATCATCACTATTGAAGCTTTACGAGCCGCATAAATTTGTCAACATGAAGACGTACATGTGCATCAAAGACTCCAAAAGTACAAGACGGAGATAATTTCACATATCCAGCCACGCAATCAAATCTATAGTGTAATTGGGGACTGCGCATCGCATCCCATTCCATATAACCATCCAAGATTCAAGACAGCTTTCAAAAGATGTAGCTTGAACGAAGTCCTGATGATTTGCGGCACAACGTCCATCCTTCTACATACCTAGCTCTAAGACGCCACAAATCTTCAAGAAGCGTGTAGTCTGCAAGGGGAATATCAAATAAAAGAATGGGAGAGCTCAGATTGCAAAATCATGTACACAGGGAGCGCTACGTCTAAAGTTTCAAGATATTGCGAGATCTTTCTAAGAATTTGGATTTCTTAGTCAGGAGATTTCATTCATTCATCCAACTGGAAACATAAAATCATGAAAGTAACATGAATGAGGGATTATTATTCGATCAAGCCCTGGCTCCAGCCGCATGAAACAAAGACTACTACACATCAAAGAAGTGTCATCAACGCCAGGGGCCAATGGCGCTCACTAGAGTCCTCTCCAGAGCCGCTTCAACATTCTCTCCCAAGACGCTTCAACATCCTCTCGAGCCGCTTCAACACCCTTTTCAATCTACATCAACGTTTCTCTTTGGGAGCTGCTTAACATCTTTTTCGAAATTGCTTCAAGAAATTTTTAAGGATATTCCTCATGATAGGGCTCGTTCACATCAGAGTCGAGGATTATGACGTCATCATGAATAGGGTATTTATGTTTATCCAGGAGTTCATGTTATGCTCCACTCTCATTCACTTTAGCTGCGCAGCAAACCTTTCATCCCTAGCACTTGTTAGCTGAGATGCTTCATCGCGCCTTCACTTTTCCTCCATGCTAAGCAAAGCCAGGAAAGCTTGGACACGCTCTCGAATGATACTCAGATGTACAAGGAACTTGGAATGCCGTTTTAGATCCCAACCAATTGTATGCCTAATCTACCTTGGGCCAACCGACATCATGCTAGGGGAACGCTCACCTGGACGCCTCTTGAACGTGACATATTCCAAGGACAGGGCAAACCCATCTCTCCTGGTAACATCTAACTTCGTCTCATAGGTTTTATCTTTATTTGCCACCATCTAGTTCTTACCCTGCAACAATGTCACTGTTACGTAATAAGCAGGGGACTTAATGTTGATGGTGGTTTCTAGTTCAAGGGCTAAAATCGTAAACCCTGTATTTAATGCGTTATCATCTTGCAAAGGAACATAAGTCGTTTAAAAGCAATGAGTGCTTAAGACACTTCGCTCAAATATGTATTGATCAATTCAATATATCTGAATATATGAAATTTACCTTTAATGGTGCGTGCAACAAAGAATCCCAAAATATTATGTGAATTTTATCTTCCACCGGCATTATTCACTAATGCATTGCCTCGCCTAGTATTTTCCAATGCAATGTTCCCAAATTTCGAACTCTCAATATTGGCATGACATGACGATTAATGTTCGCTCGCAACGGAGTAGCATGAATCTCCCAGAGTGTCAGTATTGAGACCTGCATGAAAACACTCACATAGGCTACATCACCCTCTGACAAAGAGATCAGCGTTTTCACACACCTTTTAATTAAAAGTTAGCGCGATCAAACACATTTAAATTCCTTAAGGGAAATCTATACTGTCCATATCAGTCTTGAAGAACGATCACAGCCACACGATTTGGACACACAATTCGACAAACTTAGCCTCTTCCCAACGGAACTAGGCAACCTCCATAATGTCCATCGACATGCCCACTAGCATCCCAGCCGGTTGGAATTCCTTAGTTCACTTGCAAACAGCCACACCGTTAGCTTTGAACTGTGGTGATCGTTACAAGAAAAGAGCTAAACGAGCTTGACCGACTATAGCAAGTCTCAAATTCATCACATCCGTCCAACTTAGCTAGCCTAGTTGGACGGTCTAGATCTTCCTTCAAATGATTAAAGAGGTGTTGGCATGTTCACCGACGACCCAGCTCCATCCCTGGTCGATTGACTTGCCCATGACAAGTCAAGAGTGCATCAAATCGTTTTGCTCAAACTAGGGTGAACGCTACTGCTTAGGAAAACCCTAATTTGCGTTATGGCAGCGTGCTACATACGCAGAAATCGATCACATCCGTCCATCTTCGCCAGCTAAGTTGAATGGCTTAGATCCAATTTTAGGCGACCCAATAGATGCCAGCATGCTCACTGGAAGCTCACCTTTGCATCTGACCAATCGGCCTGCTAAATCCAATGTCCAGTGCCTTGAATCGATTAGCCAAATAGGGTTGGCCACACAGCTTTAAACCCTAAATTAATCAACGGCGGCCATTAGCTGCCTCAAATCATCTCGGCCGCCCAACTTCGCTAGTCGAATTGGCCGGCCACACTCTTATTCTAGGCGTTCACACAAATGTCTCCATGAACATTGGCCGCTCCTCTTCCATAAGTAACAATCGGCCACACCGCGGCCTACCCATATGGATTCTAAACGATCACCCAAAGATTGGACGAACAACTGGGAACATTTGTTAAACAATTTTAGTATAAGCTACATGCCAAAATTTTCGTATGGATGTCTAGCATAACATACTAAAAAATCACATGAATCGGAGTAACGAGCTCAAAGACATAGCTTAAAAGGCGAGCTAGGTCATGGCTGAAAACTGACAGAATTCCTCCTGAGTTTTACTGTCGGGCTGTTTCCACCTCCTAACCAATCTATAAACATAAATATTCCCTCGTGGGAAGATAGGAAATTCTTTTCTGATCAGAATGGAGGGGCGGATCGTCAAAATCCGAGTTCGTATGAGAATTCTCCACATGATTTTAGTGAGGGTCTTACATCCGAATTTTCTGATTATGAAATTTCATGAATTAGCACAAACTTCGTGGAATCATCTCAGCCATCCAACTTGGCTAGCCAACTTAAACAGCTTTATATTTAATTTGGGCCAACCAATAGATGTCAAAATGGCTACAAGCCACCATTCTCCTATAGGGACCGATCACCACATCTTTAATGTACATGGATAGCTCCCACAGCCTTACTCACACATGACCACCCGCCACCTAGCTTGCGCGTGATTGGTCGTAATAACTAGGTCTTGCAAACAAGACCCATTCAAGATCTCCGTTGCATATTTTTCCACGAAAATACTCGAGACATCAAACATGTCACAAACCGGGGATGTTCATCGTATATGGTCCGGCGGTTTAAAATGCGGTGTGTGAAACGCGCCGATTACAAGAAAGTGTCAGGAAAGGAAGATGGTTGATAGCAGTAGAGGAGTAGTGGATCAAAGGCTGACCTGTCTTCCCTCATGATAGAGACGTGACGGTTACCACTTTTACACGACCCCCACTTCTCCCACAAATCAACTGCTTCTCACTTCCTATGAGATCGGAGGCGCTCAAAACATGACTTGTATAAATAGGATTTCAACCTATTTAGACAAATAACAAGTGTTATCAACACAAGTATCCAGAAACCATATTCTGATACAAGCCATAAAACAACCACACCTTCATAATTCAACATTCTGATCTCAAACACCTTCTTCGCTTCCCTCCCTAAGATCAACCCTTCTCCTTCACTTTGTGACCGAATTGAATCTGGAACGGCCATTTCTTGGTTTAGTCCAGGTCTTACAGATTGATCTCTCGAATCTAAAAAAAAAACTCTCATGCAGTGCATTTGTTTAGGGTTTGAATTCATTTCTCATCAACACACCCAAATTTACCAAAAATAGCAGAATCAGTTTGTACCCCAAAACACTTAGCCAGTAGTATCCTTGCATTTTAGCTTTAATTGCTAAGGATCTTCTTCCGCTATGATTGTCGGCTTCTCCGCTGTGGATATCATGTAGTATCCTTCTACCTTCGGTTCATGAGAGGCACCGCATTAGAGGCCCCAGGAATGACCTCCTATATAGTATTCCATCGCGAAGGTTTACATTGTTGCTTTTGATTCAAGTTTCCTAGCCTCTTTGACATCTGCTTGTAAGGTACCTTTGTCGAGGTATTGGTGAATTGGAATTCTCCAATCATCTTCCGCTTCGTCTTCGTTGTCTTCGTCTGACATAGATTCGTCTTTTTCATATTCTTCGACTTCGTTATCTGGTTCTTCTTCGTCTTCTTTCTCTTTCTCAGCTTCTCTTATGGCTCGAGTTTGAATGGCTAAAGTCTCCTCAGCTCCTGAGATTGGTCCTTATATCGAAGGCTCGTATATCCTTCCAATTGGCACGGAGGTGGCTTTTTTTGTATCTAAGCATTGATGATATGAATGCTAAGGCATTTGCGTGTCTCCATTATCTTTTCGACAGACATTTCTGAAAGTAACGTTGTTTATCTTTGATGCATGCTCCTGTGCTAACTTTAGGTATAAAGATAGTACTGGATCCAGAGTTTGATATTTGAGCTCGATTTGTCTAATGACTAACTGTGAGTCACTAGTCAAACGAACATCTGATAAGCCTAGCTTCCGTGCTAAGCGTAGACCATGTACGACCGCCTCGTATTCTGTGATGTTATTAGTGTATTGTTCGAATTCTAACCTGAACGCATAGACGAGTCGGTCCCCGGTAGGGGTTGTTATTAAAATCCATATGCCTGCGCCTTCTCCGTTGGAGGAGCCATCTACGAATATCTCCCACCTTCGTGAGTTCTGAGATTCCAAGAGATCTTCTAGTTTCTGCTTGTCTTCCTCCATTCCTGGGATGTCATCTATCTCAGCTTCGTCGTTGAGAGGTAGTTCTGCTAGAAAGTCTACTAAGATTTGTGATTTCTCAACCTTCCTTGATTCAAAGATTATGTGGAACTGCTTGATCATGGCATTCTATTTTGCCACCCTTCAAATTTTCTCTGTATTGTCGAGGATTTGACTTATCTCATCCTTTGTGAAGATTCGGATGGTATGTGCGCCGAAATATATCCTTAGTTTTTGTGTTGCCACTACTAAGGCATATATAAGTCGCTCCACCTTGGTATAATTACGCTCCATTTGGTGAGTGTTTTTCTTGATGTAGTATATGGGCTTTTCTCATTATCCTTGGTCTCGTACTAGTACTGCGCTTACAGCGTAGCTTGTTGCAGCTACGTACAAGGTAAGGATTTCACCTAGCTCCAACTTCTGTAGGATGGGTACCGAAGTCAAATATTCCTTGATTTTTTGGAAAGCTTGTTCGCACTCCGTGGTCCAAACGAACCTGATTCCTTTCCTTAGTGTATCGAAAAATACCTTGCATTTATCTGATGATCTTGCTATGAATCTTCCCATAGAATCTAAGGTTCCATTTAGCTTTTGTACTCCTTTTAGTGTTTGTGGAGATGGCATTTCCATTGTTGCTCTGACCCTTTCGGGGTCCACTTCTATTCCTCTCTTAGTTACCAAGTATCCCAAGAATTTTCCTGAGGTTACTCCGAATGTGCATTTCTCCGAGTTCACCTTCATGTGGAAGTTTCTCATGGCTTCAATATTTCCTTTAGGTCTATTGTGATTTTTCGCCTCTTGCTCTTGACAAGCATATCGTCCACGTAGACCTCCAAGATCTTGCCTATCCACGCTTTAAAGATTTTGTATACCAATCGGCCGTGTATGTTGCCCCGCTTCTTTTAGTCCAAAAGGCATCCTTGTATAGCAATACAAGCCTCGTGGGGTAAAGAACGCAGTATGTTACTGGTCTTCTTCTGCAAGGGCGATTTGGTTGTGTTTGTGGGTAAAAACTGTTTCAGCTGGTTTTGGTAAATTTGGGTGTGTGGATGAGAAACAAATATAAACCTAAAAAGAATGCACTGCACGGGAGTACTTTAGATTCGAGAGATCAATCAGATAACCGGCCTAAACCAAGAAATGGCCGTCTGGGCCTTGCTTCTGGTCACAAAGTGAATGAGAAGGGTTGGTATTAGGGAGGGAAGCGAAGAAGGTGTTGATACCAGAATGGTTAATTCTGAAGGTGTGGTTATTTTATGACTTGTATCAGAATTCAGAACTAGCTTGCATAATGTAAGCTATCGGTTCTTTGGTATTTTTCTGGATACTATGTTGTTGTTCTCACCAAAACTTGTTGTTTTGTGGAAATAGGTAAAACCTATTTATAAAATGTCATATTGAACGCACCCAGATCTCGTAGAAAGTGAGAGTGATTGAGTAATGGAGAAGTGGGATTATGTGTAAATGCCAGAGACCACGCTCCCACCATGTAGGAGACTGGTTAGTTTACACCCACTACTTCTTACCGCCACTAACTGCCCTGCTTTCTGACAATTTCTTATAATAGGCGTGTTGCACGCCGCTGTTGATGGTGGATTTTAAACAAAGGGTAAAATTATAAAACCCCAAATAACCTAATGTCACCGATGACACATTTATTAGAACATTTAATGCGGGTAGTCAAGAATTAATAGGGGTATTTTTTCAAATTAGGTTACAACGAACAAAGCCCTAATTCCCCTCCGTGCCAATGGCAAATCATGCCAGCCATACCTAGCCCAAGATAGCCGCGCCATGCCAAACGCACTCGCCTTGGCCCTAGCTATGATAGTCACACCAACGCGCCAAAGCATGCCAACCATGCTAGCCGCACCTCCGTGCCAATGGTAAATCATGCCAGCACCTAGCCCAAGCTAGCCGCGTCATGCCAAACGCACTCGCCTTGGCCCTAGCTATGCTAGTCACACCAAACGTGCCAAAGCATGCCAACCATGCTAGCCACACCTCCGTGCCAATGGCAAATCATGCCACCACACCTAGCCCAAGCTATCCGCACCTCCGTGCCAATGGCAAATCATGCCAGCCACACCAAATGCGCCAAAGCATGCTAACCATGCTAGCCGCACCTCCGTGCCAATGGCAAATCATGCCAGCCACACCTATCCCAAGCTAGCCGCGCCATGCCAAACGCACTGCCTTGGCCCTAGCTATGCTAGTCACACCAAATGCGCCAAAGCATGCTAACCATGCTAAGCCGCACCTCCGTGCCAATGAAAAATCATGCCAGCCATACCTAGCCAAAGCTAGCCGTAACTCTCGTGCCAATAAAAATTCATGCCAGCACACCAAACACGCCAAAGCATGCCAACCATGCTAGCCGCACCTCCGTGCCAATGGCAAATCATGCCAGCCACTTAGCCCGAGCTAGCCGTGCCATGCCAAACGCACTCGCCTTCTGGCCTCTAGCTACGCTAGTCATGCCACGCCCAACCCAAGCACCCTTACCTTGGCCCTAGCCACGCCGTGCCAAAATAGCGCCCACGCCTAGGCTTGCAAATTATGCAACCTAGGCCAAATTGGCCACGCATGCCATTGGCACATTCCAAGATGCTCGCCGGTAGCTTTTCCTACCAGGACGCGACCCAAATTGGCCACGCATGCCATTGGCACATGCCAAGACGCTCACCGGTAGCTTTTCCTACTGTGGCGCGACCCAAATTGGCCACGCATGCCATTGGCACATGCCAACACGCCGCCGGGTAGCTTTTCCCACCAGACGCGACCTAAATTGGCCACGCATGCCATTGGCACATGCCAACACGCTCGCCGGTAGCTTTTTCCTACCAGGACGTGACCCAAATTGGCCACACATGCCATTAGCACATGCCAACACGCCGCTGGTAGGTTTTCCTACTGTGCGCGACCCAAATTGGCCATGCATGCCATTGGCATAACCAACACGCTGTTGGTAGCTTTTCCTACCAGGGCGCGATCCAAATTGGCCACGCATGCCATTGGCACATGCCAACATGCTTTCGGCCGGTAGCTTTTCCTACCAGGACGCCGACCAAAATTGGCCACGCATGCCATTGGCACATGCCAACACGCCGGGTAGCTTTTCCTACTAGGGCGCGACCCAAATTGGCCACTCATGCCATTGGCACATGCCACACACGCCACTGGTAGCTTTTCCTACCA
This sequence comes from Papaver armeniacum, assembly GCA_023531295.1. Classification (NCBI taxonomy): domain Eukaryota; kingdom Viridiplantae; phylum Streptophyta; class Magnoliopsida; order Ranunculales; family Papaveraceae; genus Papaver; species Papaver armeniacum. The sequence goes on along the minus strand of JAJJWW010008768.1, from coordinate 12,269 downwards.
GCGCGACCCAAATTGGCCACGCATGCCATTGGCACATGCCAACACGCTCGTTGGTAGCTTTTCCTACCAGGCGCGACCCAAATTGGCCACGCATGCCATTGGCACATGCCAACACGCCGCCGGTAGCTTTTCCTACTGTGTCGTGACTCAAATTGGCCACGCATGCTATTGGCACATGCCAACATGCATTGGTTTGGTAGCTTTTCTTACTAGGACATAGCCCTAATGGCCATGCGTGCCATTGGAACTTGCCATACACGCCACTAGCAGCTCTGGCATTGCCACTTACACTCAACGTACAACCTACTACCAAAGCATTTCGCACATGCCACACACGCCACTAGCAGCTCTGGTGTTGCCACTTGCACTCAAGGTGCAAACCGCACATGCCAGTGGCACATGCCACACGCGCCTCTAGTAGCGCCACTTGCATTCAAGGTGCAACCAACACTCGAGACATCAACACAAACTGGGGGATGCTTTCTAGGTTTTGTTTTGGCGGTCACAAAGATGCAACAGACACTACGCTCACATTAAGAAAACGTGAATAGGAATAAAGCAACAAATAAATGAGGAAATAATGGTGAAAATGTTTTCACCCATAAAAACCTTGTGGTTACCACCTCCTCCCATTATTTCACCCTTTACTCTTTTTCTTCATGAGGCCAGGGTACGTTTCAACCTCGACTTGTATAAATAGGTCTTACCTATTTCCACTAGACACAAGTCTCTCAGAGAAAAATACAACACTCTCGGAAAGGCAACTTTGCAAGATCTCCAAAAGCTTTCATCTCTTGCAAGCTTCCGAAGCTTTCCTTTCGATACAAGTCGAGACACTACTCTCCCGCACTATTTCGTCTCAACACCTTTCTTTGCTTCCTCCCCAAATCAACCCTTCTCCTCCACTTTGTGACCGAAGCAAATCCGGAACGGCCGTTTCTTGGTTTGGCTTTGACTTGTACAGATTGATCTCTCGAATCTAGAAAGTGCTCACGTGCAGACATTTGTTTAGGGTTTGAACCGAGCTTTCACCACCTACCGAATTTATCAAATCATGGAAACGATTTTTACCCATAAACAATTGGCACCACACCCGGAGGATTGATCTATCGGCTACAATGTCGATCACCGATCTCGTTTCTTCACCGGATGTCAAGATGGTAGGGAAGGCGACTCAATCAATCAATCAATAGACAACCCAGCACACTTGTAAAAACTACACCGTAAAACCTGGGACTCAAGATGCTACTGATGATTGGGGACTTGTTGGCGATGCCACCAGCAAAGCCGCCTTTTACATGGAGAGGGGTGTGTTCTCAAAAACCTATGGAGTGAGTAAATTTAGACTGGTGTTTATGGGTGAAAACTACTCCTGCAGAATTTGGTAATTTGGGGTGTGGATGAGGAATGAATTTAAACCTTAAACAAATACACTGCGGTGAGTGCTTGTAGATTCGAGAGATCAATCTGCAGGCAAGTCCGGCCTAAACCAAGAAATGGCCGTTCCGGACTTGTTTCGGTCACAAAGTGAAGGAGATGGGGTTGATCTTAGAGAGGGAAGAAGAAGGTGTTGAGATTGTGAAGGTGTAGACTTGCTTATGACTTGCAACAGGAAAGTGAACAATCTTACGATTGGTGTAAGCAGGCTCTGGGTGTTTTCTTGTTGTTTTTCTCTGTTCTTTTGGAAATAGGGTGAAGAACCTATTTATACAAGTCATTGAGTCTCATTCACGTCTCTCGTGCGAAGTGGAGGAAGTGGAGTGATGGAGTAGTGGAGTTGTGCGTTGGTGATACCCGACCAGCCTTGCCCACTTCTCTTGTTCATCTCTAACCGTCCATGACTTCCTAACACGTTCTTGTGATGACAAGCACGCCGCACGCTGTAAAACCGCCAGACCAATACCCCGTGATGTATCCCCCCAGCTTGTGACATGATTGATGTTCTGAATGTGTGGATCGTGGATCCACAAAAGATAGCATGTGATCGTCAATCAATAATCACAAGATTCTGAAGTCGATACTTGTAAGTATCGTGTGTATTTTATGTGCATCGCATCATGGTATGGTAAAGTGATGGGTAATGACACCTCACTAACCAATTAACTCCACCATGGCAGATAACCAAGCTGGTGAAGTTGGACTATGAGATGATCTTTGAGAAACGCATCTCACGACCGTTGATGAAGTTAGGGTTTTGAAGAGGTGCGCAGTATCACTCTTCAAATTGGTCAAACCAAGCATGGGATACAACTTTGGCCTAACCGACCATACATGCGTGTAGATGGCATGATGGTGTAGGCGCCTATACCCCCATTACCTCATGAAAGTATGATCCGGGTCACTCAATTCATCCTAGTGAAATCGAGTGGTCGAGATCGATTTGCTGACAAAAACTAGTGTCGCAAGGGCCGCACGTCACGCCCTCTTCAGCGCACGTTCCAAGACGACCAATCTTGGTCGGTCTTTGGCCGATTGGCCTGGTGTGAAGATGGTAGGCTGATGTTCACGCCTATACCTGAATATCCCATGAAAACGTGATCTGAGCATCCAAATCGTCCGGTGAGTTGAGTGGTCGAGATCAGCCTTGCGTTTTGGGAGGTGTGACCACGCAAGTTTGAGCGTACATTTTGGATTAGCTGTGGAATGATATGCCTCGCCGATCGGGTTAGGGAATAGATGGGTCCACGTGGTCATGGCCGGGTATGACCTGACTGCTAATCTAATCTGGGACCCTCCATTCATGCTGGAGAAGATGGACGCTCGTGATGCTCAAAACCCTAATTTTGGGTTTCAAAGCCGTGCGTCTTCTCTTGTTTGGGCGACGATTTTGTCACGACCAAACATGGTTGGTCTTGACCGATCGGCCAAGTGTGTAGGCGGGCCCACGGTGATCGTGTTGACATGCTCGGGCCCTTTGAATCTACATCTACACCCCTCCATCTATACCGCGAAGATGGATGGTTGAGACTGTTTTGCGACACATGTAATATGCCGCAAACCCTAATTTAGGGTTTTCCGTCCATAATGCTTGGTATGAACGTTTTTTGCAAGCTAGGCCAATGGGTCAATCGTGCGGGTTCCGCATTGGTTCGATGAGTGGATATTCCATACCGCTGGGGGTGATGGAATTGATCCGGGTCATCCAATCATGCTTATGGAGTTGGATGATTGCGATCATATCCCCGGACCGATACGGTCAATCCGGATGCTCAATCGGGCTAGTATAACACACCGAGAGGCTCAATCGGGCTAGTATAAAACACCGAGAGTCGCCACGGGTATTTCGTACATGGTTTCATTATAGTGATTGAGGTTCGTTTTACTCTGTAAGAGTAACACTCGATCGTCATGCCACACCGATAATGAGTACTGAAATACAAGGCTGATTAGAAATTCACAGGATGGGATTGTTGCCACATGCTCCAACCTCGAGGAATTTCATGTATTCACGTAATGGGATTGTTGCCACATGCTCCATTCTTGGTGAATTAAGTGAGGGAGTATCCAACACTTATTAATGGCTTTATCTTTTACAAGATGTCAGCGCATAATTTTTCCGGTTTTTACAAATTTAACCTTAAATGAAAATCCACCATCAACAACTGGGCAAGATATACGATCTGTTTTTAAGTTCTTAATAAAACCATCATACTACTGCATCTTGTGCCTATTGCTAGCACACACTTTCATAAAAGCAATATTCCTTTCACAAAACATAATCGTAGTTATATTATCAAAACCATTCATCCTGTAAATAATCCAATATCCTCAAAAGCTACTAGTCAAGCTATCAAAACCTAAGTCAAACTTTGAACCGACATCCAGTATGTTTTTCAAAAAAAAAAAAAAAGAACCTAAATGAAAGTTTAACAGAGAAACATTCAAGGAAAATCATCCAACAGAGGTCTGTTTTTCTTGGAGAAAGTCAACTTTGCGTCTTCAAGAGCCGCTTCTCTTCATGATTAACATCTTAGAAAGCTTTTCGAGTTCTACATCCTATCGTGCAATCTCCTCTGCGGAAAGGCTTTCGATTGTCAGAGATCTTTTCGACTTCCCGGATCTCAAAGAAGGCCTTCGACAAACCACGGCGTTGAACTCTTTTTTCTACGCACACGTCGCGATGGTGCTCCCAAATGGCAATAACGTCTTCTTAAACTGTGACCACCACCACGCATATCCTCGATGGAAGATAAAGCCTCTTCCACATGCTTAACCAAATAAGCAAATCGACTAGTGACCTTCTTGGTTGTGGCCATATGTCCGTACTTCTCCTGCATTCTCGTGTACAACGCCTCTCATATACTTAGCCAAAGACGCCGAAAACCGCCGCCAACCAAAGACATGACCTGGATAAGGAACCAAGACGGGGATCAAAATGGCGCATGAAACCGGCCTCACGACTCGCAAAGGGTCTTCTTCCATGTCTACTGACAACAACCATCGTGAGAACCATCCACCTTTTTGAACCACATCTGTGTCTTCTAATTGGCTAACTCCCATCTCCAAGTCACCTGGCAAGTGGTCACCAAAGGCAAGTTTTCGTGTGGCTCCACCCCTTAATCGTCCTCCGAACCAGATTCCTCCGCGAACTTGAGTTAGACATTTTTCAAAAATAAAAACAAGAAGAAAGAAAAGAAGCGAAACTCACCTAACCACTTCCCGAAAAAGAGCCAAGTGCTGCCAGAGGAATCACTCTCACTTTGCCGAACTTTCTTCTTTCTCCGACTCATCACCGCTATGAGTAGGCTCGGTGTCGGAATTCTTCAAGAAATTGCCGTCTCTGCAACGTGCAAGGGCAGCGAAAGCATTAACACTACCGAAGCCCTCGAAGAAACAAGACACATGTTTTCAAGCGAGAAATTCACGTGTTTTGAGACAAAACAACAAGGAGGCGACACATACCGGTTATTGGAAGAACCGAAAGACACGAGAGTCATGGAAGGATCTTTGAAACCGCCCGGAACCCGCCCGGACGATTCTTCGTTCTCTGTTCCTTTTGGGGACTTTCCGGTTGCCAGCAACTTTCGCTGGATCTCTCAACATTGGATACTTCTTCAAAACCGCCGGGGAAGGTTTACAATGAACATTCTCCACCACGTTATTTACAAAATCTTGGATCATAGTGAACTTATCGTACTAACTCATTATAGCCAAAAGTCTTCGGGTTACTCTTCCCGTCAAAGAAGGGAAGGCGGATACCCGGCTCAAGGGCACCGGCATTGAGGGTGGCATGCAATGAATCCTTAGGAACCACCAGCTGGTAAGCAAGAGGCACCCTTGATCGAAAACCCATGTGACGAGCAAAGACGGCAATATTGTAAGCGCTATTCTGGAAAGACCCATGAAGAAAAAGCGGCATATATCACGGACATGCAGCTTTGAATAAACAAGTTTTCACCAACACTCAAGTTTCCGTCGAAGATAAAGACATGATCGGAGCAGAATCAAAGGTGTCAATTTGAGTCACCGACCTATGGACCGGCTCCCATGGGCGAAAACTGATTTCATGTGACTTATCGAGAAAACTAACCAAGCTCATGTCAACTCTTGGACGCTTGTTCACCCATCGAAGAATTCCTGGAGCCGCCCCAACTCGCGGAATCGAAGGCCAGCGGCTTGAGCATACTTCTCAAAGTGCTCCCATAGCTGTGCTTGCGTAAAGCAACGTGCACATATGAATCCACTTTCATGAAACTATTCGAAACTCGCATGTTCGCAACTAGGTGATCCGGATGCACATACAGGGAACCAAGGAATAGCTTGCCAATGGAAGGACTTACCTTTTGCTAACTTCACAAAGAATCACTAGCAACTCGGTCTTATTTCCTTATTGCCATAACCGCCATCAAAATGTCTCTAGACAACCAGAGAGCCAAAATGTTGCAACATGAAGATCACTGTCATTGCTTAGGTTCCAACTCGTTCAAAACCATTGAGATATCCACCACCGTAAAAGCACTTTTCATCTTCTTTCCATAGAATCCTTCGACTTCGCGGGAGTCTTTTCGAGCGTAATCTCCCCAACTTAGCGGCAAGGTCTTCCTGCATCTTCTCCTCACCTTCACAATCGGATATTAAGATTCCTGCACCTAAGATTCGATAAGAGAGCCACACTCTCCAAGGAGAAAGTTATTTCACCCCATCTACATATGATCGTATGGGTGTCCGAACACCATCCGGAGATGAAAGCAACCAAGCCCGGATATCCTTTCCTAATCTGGAGATTTCTTCAAGCTCCGATAAAGATCAATAATCATACGCCGAAAGTCAAGTTGGTATTTATGTGCTCCTACTCACCATGAACTCAACCCATCTATCAAAAAGAACGTAATGGGTTTGACACATCCTCAAATCAATGTTGAAGAAGAATATACCCTTTATGAAGACAAGAACCGCATGGTGTTCTCTCGGGGAGAACCGAACGTGTCTTCTTTTTCATCTTCACCACCGGTTAACAAAATTGGCATGAAACTTTTTGGTGATTCTTCCAAGCGGAGGCGAGGGGCTCTAGCAAAGAATTTATCATCCGTGTTTGGTTTGGAACTATGAACATCCTTCGATGAGGCGAAATTTTGTTCGTAACATCTTGTCGGATTTCTTCATAACAACTTAGCGACGAGATATCTCGCACACGGAGAAAGACGAAATTATCTCACGACACATAACCGCACCTAATAAAAAAAGAGGGTGTATTCTCTACTGGTTCAAAATCGGCACACGCATTTTCTTCTTGGTTCAAAATTATATACGCAATATTTTCTACGGCTCGAATGTGTCTATGGTATCCTTTCTTCGGGTCAAAATTATATATGGAGCATTTTTCTACGGGTTCAAAACTGCCCGCGTAGTATTTTCTTCAAGTCGAAATTCATATATGCAATCTTTCCTATGGGTTCAAGTCCTGAAGCACATATACGTATTCTCTACGGGTTCGAAAATGCACACGTAGTATCTTCTTCAGGTTTCAAAATTATATACGCAGATTTTATACTGGCCAAGTGCGTCCCTCAAAGATCCTTCTTCTTGCCCAAGACTATATACGCAGATTTTCTCTACGAACTCCCGAATGCGTCTATGGTATCCTTCTTCGGGTTCAAAATTATATATGGGAGCGTTTTTTTTTCTACTTGTTCGAATCATATATACTGAGATTTCCTTGGGTGCATATATGCAATATTTTCTACAAGAAGCACGCCAAGAAATCATATGCGCAATATCATTGCAAGGATTATAAAAACGCCTACTTTTTAGGGTTTGTACCTACATGAAAAGGGAATTAAGAGAAGTACTTGGAAGACATACCTAGAAACCGGTTTTCTTTTATGACTCGCCGCTAGTATGAAAAGATGGAAGAACAAAGATGAGAGAAAGGGATTTTATATATATGGGCGTGAGATTCCTCGAAATATGGAAGGAATTCCCTATACCAAAAATCGTGCATATAAGGAATGGGGCCAAGGGCACCCAACTTCCCAATGTTGCCCAAGTATCACGGCCCCACCAATTGCGCCCAACTTCCCAACGTCGCCCAAGTTGCACCGGTCCCACCAATAGCGCCCAACTTCCCAACGCCGCCCAAGTCCCGCCTAACTAGCGATTAGCTTCCCACTTTGCGCCCGGCCCCGCCAACTAGCACGCCCGCTTCCCAACTCGTGTCAACTTCTCAATGCCGCCCGACCTTCCTACCTCTCAATGACGCTGACTTCCCAATTGTGCCACCTCTCGATTTATGAAATCGCCGAGAGGAAGGATTCCAAATCCTATTTATAAAAATGTCGACAAGCCTCTTCACCTCGTTACGATTTGTTGTTGATAGTTTGTCACCATCTTATGCTTACCTCGCAACAAAGCTCCTGCTCCGAGCTAAGCAGGGGACTTAATGTTGATGGTGGATTTTAAACAAAGGGTAAAATTGTAAAACCCCAAATAACCTTATGTCATCGATGACACATTTATTAGAACATTTAATGCAGTATTAGTCATTAATTAATAGGGGGTATTTTTTCCAAATTAGGTTATAAACGAACAAAACCCTAATTCCCCTCCGTGCCAACGGCAAATCATGCCACCACACCTAGCCCAAGCTAGCCGCGCCATGCCAAACGCACTCTACCTTGGCCCTAGCTATGCTAGTCACACCAAACGCGCCATAGCATGCTAACCATGCTATCCACACCTCTGTGCCAATGGCAAATCATGCCAGCCACACCTAGCCCAAGCTAGCGGCGCCATTCCAAACGCACTCTTCCTTGGCCCTAACTATGCTAGTCACACCAAACGCACCAAAGCATGCCAACCATGCTAGCCGCACCTCCCGTGCCAATGGAAAATCATGCCACCACACATAGCCCAAGCTAGCCGCACCTCTCGTGCCAATGGCAATCATGCCAAACCACCAAAATGCGCCAAAGCATGCTAACCATGCTAGCCGCACCTCTGTGCCAATGGAAAATCATGCCAGCCACACCTAGCCCAAGCTAGTCGCGCCATGCCTAACGCACTCTGCCTTGGCCCTAGCTATGCTAGTCACACCAAATGCGCCAAAGCATGCTAACCATGCTAGCCGCACCTCCGTACCAATGACAAATCATGCCATCCACACCTAGCCTAAGCTAGCCGCACCTCTGTGCCAATGGCAAATCATGCCAGCCACACCAAACGCGCTAAAGCATGCCAACCATGCTAGTCGCACCTCCGTGCCAATGGCAAATCATGCCAGCCACACTTAGCCCGAGCAAGCCGCGCCATGCCAAACGCACTCTGCCTTGGCCCTAGCTACGCTAGTCACGCCACGCCAACCCAAGCACCCTTACCTTGGCCCTAGCCACGCCGTGCCAAAATGGCGCCCACGTCTAGGCTTGCAAATCATAACCTAGGCCAAATTGGCCACGCATGCCATTGCACATGCCAACCCGCCGCCGGGTAGATTTTCCTACCAGACGCGACCCAAATTGGGCCACGCATTCCATTGGCACATGCCAACACGCTCGCCGGTAGTTTTTCCTACCAGGGCGCGACCCAAATTGGCCACGCATGCCATTGGCACATGCCAACACGCTCACGTGCTTTTCCTACCGGGACGCGACCCAAATTGGCCACGCATGCCATTGGCACATGCCAACACGCTCGCCGGTAGCTTTTCCTACTAGGACGCGACCCAAATTGGCCACGCATGCCATTGGCACATGCCAACACGCCCGCCGGTAGCTTTTCCTACTGGGCACGACCCAAATTGGGTCACGCATGCCATTTGGCACATGCCAACACGCTCGCTGGCAGCTTTTCCTACCAGCACGACCTGCTTGGCCACGCATGCCATTGGCACATGCCAACACCCTCGCCGGTAGCTTTTCCTATCGTGGCGCGACCCAAATTGGCCACGATACCATTGGCACATGCCTACATGCTCATTTGTAGCTTTTCCTACCGTGACGTGACCCAAATTGGCCCACACGCATGCCATTGGCACATGCCAACACGCTCGCTGGGAGCTTTTCCTACCAGGGCGCGACCCAAATTGGCCACGCATGCCATTGGCACATGCCAACACGCTCGCTGGTAGCTTTTCCTACCATGGCGCTACCCAAATTGGCCACGCATGCCATTGGCACATGCCAACACGCTCGCTGGTAGCTTTTCCTACTGTGGCGCGACCCAAATTGGCCACGCATGCCATTGGCACATGCCAACACGCCGGTAGTAGCTTTTCCCTGCTGTGTCGTGGACTGGATTGGCCATGCATGCCATTGGCACATGCCAACATGCATCGTTGGTAGCTTTTCTTACCAGACATAGCCCCCCAATGGCCATGCGTGCCATTGGCACTTGTTATACACGCCACTAGCAGCTCTGGCATTGCCACTGACACTCAACGTACAACCTACCACCAAAGCATTCCGCACATGCCATTGGCACATGCCACACGCCACTAGCAGCTCTGGCATTACCACTTGCACTCAAGATGCAACCCGCAACAAAGACATTCCCCACATGCCACACGTGCCTCTAGCAGCGCCACTTGCATTCAAGGTGCAACCAACACTTGAGACATTAACACAAACTAGGGGATGCTTTCTAGGGTTTTGGTTTGGCGGTCACAGCATGCCGCACACTACGCTCACATTAAGAAAGCGTGAATAGGAATAAAGCCCAAATAAATGAGGAAATAATGGTGAAAACTTTTTCACCCATAAACACCTTGCGGTTACCACCTCCTCCCGTTATTTCACCCTTTACTCTTTTCCTTCATGAGGCTGTGGTACGTTTCAACCTCGACTTGTATAAATAGGTCTTACCTATTTCACCTGATACAAGTCTCGGTCAGAGAAAATACAACACTCTCGGAAAAGGAAACTTTGCAAGGTCTCCAAAAAGCTTTCATCTCTTGCAAGCTTCCGAAGCTTTCACTGGCATACAAGTCGAGACACTACTCTCCTGCAGTGTGCAGGTCTCAACACCTTTCTTTGCTTCCTCCCCAAATCAACCTTCTCCTCCACTTTGACCGAAGCAAATGCGGAACGGCCATTTCTTAGTTTAGGCGGACTTGTACATATTGATCTCGAATCTAGAAAGTGCTCACGTGCAAGACATTTGTTTAGGGTTGAACCGATTTCTCACTCACCAACCGAATTCTTACCGAAATCAAGTGAAACGATTTTTACCCATAAACAAACCCGCATGATGTAAACCGCTGGACCAATACCCGATGAGCATCCCCCAATTTGTGACATGTTTGATGTCTCGAGTGTTTTTTCTTGGAAAACGTGTAGCGATTGCTATGTGTGGAAAGTCAAAGTCGAGACTTGCCACAGAGAATAGCACGTGATGCTATTTGGCTTGTCTTGGTGGTCGCCCAAAACTTGCCACAGCTGCCGCTTATGTGGCGAATTTGGACTACCGAGATCAACTTCGAGGAAAGGGTGGCGATTGATTATGGCCACATTCGTTGGCGCCCGATGGTAGCACAATGGCATTATTGGGCACATGCCAATGGCGTAGTGGCATATTACAAAGATGCGCCATAGTGGCATATAGCGGCATGCCGGTGGCATAGTGGCGCTTGGCGTAGCTATGGCAGCTATTTTGGCATATTGGTGTTATACCCAAATATGGCTCCGGCAAAATTGGCCCTGTTGTTACATCATACTTTAAGGCCTTAGGAGAATTACTTGACTTAGTTGGCGCGACAACTTTAGCTAAATTAGGGTTTGACATATCAAACCCTAATTAGCTGCGTGTGCATGGCGCAACATGGTGGTGCTTTATGCAATCGGTGCCATGGCCACATTAAAGGAATTATGGCAAGCCATAACATGGGAATAACCACAGGCGCAAGGATGGCCACGGGTGGTTATAGAATGGCGCCAGTTTTTAGGGTTTGGAGGGTCCCACATGGCTCATTGGCATGTTGTGGGGCCAAAGTGGCGTAATTGGGCCACAACCGGAAATTGGGTTACGACTAATGCCACTAAGGCGAGTAGTGTTTGGAATACCCTAATTGGAATATGTTATGGCGTTTGGCCACGAACAAGAAATGGGTTAGCACATTGGCGCGCTTATTTATGGTAAGCTGCCACATTCGGCATGTTTGGTGGCGAAGTGGCACGTTTGGCATGTTGGGAATGCCAATTAACGTTTTGGCAAGGCAGGCATGTTCGGCATGTCACTAATATGCTGAAACGGAATGGCACGTTTGGCGTGCACGTTTGGCATGCGGTTAGCGTATTGGCGTGCTTTGCCTCTTTTGATCTTGTGGCGAGTTTAAAGCGACACGATTGAGTCGATAAAGAGGGTCGGCCAAGCATGAGTGTAGCCACACTTTCAGTGTGTGTGTGGTGGATTTAAAGCGACCTGAGATTGGTCGATGGGAAATAGGGTCCGATTGGGTATGGGCTTGACCCACAACTCATGTGCGTGTGGGCGGGGAATAGGGCCGCTTGAGCGGAGGGGTGTGGCCACTTACAAGTGGCGCTGGCTGGCCTGTGGCATGGCCACACCTCCTTTTGTTGCTGCTCCTATTCCGCGGCTCCTTTTATTCCTTATTTTCTGATTGTGGGTAGGATTTTGCACCTACTAATCCATGGCGGATTAATTGCCTAGTTCGCCTAGACTTAATTTCGACAGGCAAGGTCTATTATACGCACAGGCGCAAAACCCTAATTTTGCAAATTCTTTCAGGTAATATCTCGAATCTTGTGAATTATCACAAAATTGATTGAATTTTTATGTGTTGACACAGAAGTTCTTTAAGTTTATTGCCGCTGAGAGCG
>JAJJWW010008767.1:0-66580 GCA_023531295.1 Papaver armeniacum | reverse complement strand
GCCTTGGCCACGCCGACAAGCTCTAACTTTGGTCACGACGCCAAATCCTAGCCTTTGCCACGCCGCCAAGCCCTAAATTTGGCCACGGCGCCAAATCCTAGCCTTGGCCACGCCACCAAACCCTAAATTTGGCCACGGAGTCAAGTCCTAGCTTTGGCCATGCCACAACGCCACCATGCCGCAGCCATGCCACACGCACTAATTAGGGTTTCGACATGCCAAACCCTAATTTCGGCAAAATTGCTACGCCAACCAAGACAAATAACGTTTCCCAGAGCGTTGGGATCAATGCCAATGTTGCCAGAGCCATATTTGGGTCTAACACCAATATGCTAAAACAGTTGCCACGGCTACGCCAGGCGCCACTATGCTAATGACGCCACTTTGCTACACAACAAAGATATGGCCATAATCAATGACTACCCTTCCTCATGAGATGCAATCTCAGCCATCCAAGTTCGCCACTGAACTGACATACTTGCGGCAAGTTCCAAGCGACCAGCTAGTGGCCATGGCTACGCCAGGCACCACTTACACCACCGTGCCACTGGCATGCACGAGGTATGCCAGTCATGCTGCAATGCCACTGGCGTACGCCAAAAAAGCCACTGTGACATTACCAGGCGCCAACAGAAGGTAGCCATAATCAACGGCTACCCTTCTTCATGAGATGCAATCTCAGCCATTCAAGTTCGCCACCAAACTGACAGACTTGTGGCAAGTTTTAGGCGGCCGGCCAAGGCAAGTTTTAGGCGGCCGGCCAAGGCAAGCCTAATAGCATCACATGCTATTTTCCTATGGCAAGTCTCTTGACTTTGACTTGCCACGCATAGAAACCTGCTACACGTTTTCCACGAAAACACTCGAGACATCAAACATGTCACAAACTGGGGGATACTCATCAGGGTATTGGTCTGGCGGTTTACAGCGTGCGGCATGCAATACGCCAGTTATAAGAAAGTGTCATGAAGTGGGACACTTAGTGGTGATGAAAGTAACGGTGCAAACTAATTCACTTCCTTCATCATGGAAGCATAATGCATGACGGTTACACGTTACTCTATTCTTCCACCACTCAATCGTTTCCATTTCCTACGTGACCATGGTAAGTTTCAATATGACTTGCATAAATAGGTTTCACCTATTTACCACGAAACAACAAGTTTTGGTCGAAAAACAACACAGTATCCAGAAATCACCAAAGGACTGATAGATTCCATTCTGCAAGCCAGTTCCACTTTCTGATACAAGTCATAAAACAACCACACCTTCGGAATTAACCATTATGGTCTCAACACTTTCTTCGCTTCCCTCCCTAAGACCAACCCTTCTCCTTCACTTTGTGACCGAAGCAAGCCTGGAACGACCATTTCTTGGTTTAGGCCAGGATTGTACAGATTGATCTCTCGAATCAAAAGTACTCCCGTGTAGTGCATTGTTTAGGGTTTAGATTTGTTTCTCATCCACACACCCAAAATTACCAAACCAGCAGGAACAGTTTTTACCCACAAACAGGTAGCGAAACAAGATATTGTGGAATCACAAACGATGAGACGAAGATGTTTGTGACTAATTTTTATCTTGGCTATCGGAGAATAAATCTCGAGCAAATCTTAGAGAAGATAGTACTCAATACGATAGAAAACAGCAAGATCAGAGAACACGCAACTACAGAGAAAATAGTTGGGCCTGACTTCACAATCCCAATGAAGTCTTCAAGTCCTTAACCTATAATGGTTTTAGAAAAACCTAGGTTAAAGGAGAATCCACTCTACTCGCAACTAGTATCACACAGGAGGTGTGGGGACCAGGTTTCCCAGTTGCTAGAGTTCTCCCTTATATAGTCTTCAAATCAGGGTTTGCAATCAATGTTACCTTGGTAACAAAGCATTCAATATTCACCGTTAGATGAAAACCTGATTAGACTCAAGCTAATATCTTTCAACCGTTAGATCGAACTTAGCTTGTTACACACAAATGAAAAGTGACTTCATTTAGATATGAGTAACCGTACCTAAACATGTACACCTTGTTGGCTCAACAGTTAGCATACAAGACGCATATTGTACTATATCCAATCATGGTTATTTGTTCTAAACTCCAGTTGAATCATTGAAATATTCTTAGAAGACGGGAATAGCTGTCTCACACAAACTATTAGCTTCAAAGTAATTTCCAAGTGATTGAATGATCAATACGAAACATTATCTTTATGAGTCTCTGACAAATGACTGTCTCACACAAATCATGTAAGATGTTACAAACAGGCATCGGTGGATGAAAAATAGCGATTTTCACATGATCATCTTTTGACTGTCGTCAAGAATATAAGATGAACTTGGTTAAAGCGAAAACTTACCAACACATATTTCGAGAAATACTTGATGTGTAAGCCTAAAATATGTACACTAAAAGGAGAGCTTTATGGCCCCGACCTAGTATGATATATGTAATATAATCAGCAAGTAACATGTACGTTGGTGGTATATAGCTTAGATTGGCGTACGTAAGATTTTAAAAGTCAAAAATGTGATACAAAATGATAATGTGATGACGTGAAAAAGTATTACACGGACCGTATAACTCGATAATTTGTAAATACACGTATGATTTGTTTTAGGATGAAAATTTGCGAATCTAAGGCGGGGTTCCAAACGTACGGATGATACAGACAGACTCAGACGATGCAGAGTGCAGAAGCGTTTGCGAATTGTAAGGATAAAATTCATAAACTTACTAACTAGGATATGTGGCCCTGTGCTACCCGCGAGATAGGCTATCTGCAACAAAAGCTACATCGTATACCTTCCCTTGTCACCCCAATAATCTATTACACGATGTCAACTATCGAATGATCTGATAGATGGCATGCTCTTTCCCATTGCAGGGGCCAGGGGTAGGGATTTGAATCCGTAAGTCCAAAAACCATTAAAAAAAGAATTTTTTTTTTGCTAGCCTCGCACAGATGTGTACGGGCGTAGCGTGGCTCGTCTCGAAGGGTTCATGGGGATACATTAGGTATTGTCATCAAAGTGAGGAAAATTTTGAGTCATCCCTGGCTATAATCTTTCTTTCTGCAATTAAACTAGCAGTAATAAATCCTCGTTTGATTGGGGGCCATGAATATTAATTGGGGGCCTTGACATTTTATTTGCACCCCAAATTTTTCAGGGGCGTATTAAACCGATTATGAAAATACTATTTTACCCTTCACTAAAAATAAACCTTAAAAACCTATTAACCCTTAATCCTAAGCCCTAATTCATTTCTAGTTCTAAACAAAAAGATCACTCCCTCCCCTCTCACCCTCTCAACTCTTCTCTTCTCCTCCATTAACGAAAAAATTTCTTCACCCGAAAAATTTCAGTTACAGTAAAAGGGTCGTCAATTCGACAAGCCTAAACCCTAACGATTTTTCATATGCATGTAAAGACCATAAAAAATCGTTAGGGTATATGATGATCAAGATAACGACCATATTTATGGTTTTCATATTTTTTACCCTAGATTAGAGTCGTTAACATAATATAGAAACCTATGACGATCCTCTATGGACGACCCTTTTTTAGACGTCAACGACCCCAGGTGAAAAACAAACAGCCTCTCTGTCCCAAAAAATTTCCGATTCGTCTTGGTATAGACACACAAAATAACGACTCTTTGTGACCCAAGCTAAGAGTCATTAGGGTATATCATACTACCCTGACGATTTTTCATAACCTGGAAAAGTTGCAGGTTTGAGTCATCATTTTTGGTGTGAATACATTGACGACTTTATAGAGTCGTTGGGATATACATCCCTCGACATTGACGACTCTTTCTCTGTGTTGTGACATATATCCAATCCATGGGAGAATTTAAGATAATCTTACACCATCAACACAATCATCTTTGTTACTTGAACCTTCTCCAACATCATTCCCATACTTGAATTACTCATTTCTAAAAACCCCAAGTTTTCCTCTAAATCCTCCTCTTCTTCTTCTCAACTCAAAAAAAAAAAAAAAATGATTCTAAAATCTGATTTTAATCTAACATAATCTAACCACACTAATTAAATTAACTTTATTAAGCTTTAATACTAATCATTCAGGGGCAGTTTAGGTATTAAGAAATTTTTTGCTAAGGGGTAACCCAAATTAGGTTTGGGTGACCTTTTTTGTCCTCTAGTGAGAGGCCCCCAATTAATATCCATAGCCCCCAATCAAACGAGGTAATAATTCAGTCATGAGAAATATATTATTTCAGTTTCTGAAACCATTTTTTCTTCTCACCATTACATTCACAATTACTTGTCTCTTCATCGTCTACTTCCAACCATCACCATCATTACCTTCGTCGTCATCACCGTCATCATCTCCGTTGAAGATTCAACAAGAAAATACCACGACTACTATGGCTCGAAGCTTTGTTTTATGGCTTCACGGATTAGGTGATTCAGGTCCTGCGAATGAACCCATCAGAACATTCTTTACTTCTCCTGAATTCAGAAATACTAAGTGGATGTTTCCTTCTGCTTCTCCAAATCCTGTTTCTTGTAACAGTAAGACTTTGACTAATTTCCATCAAGCTTTTGTTCTTTTTTTACTTAGTGAATTTGTAAATGTGGAATTTGAGTACTGGGTATTCGTCTTACTTGATTTTTTGTTTCCCCATGAAGATTTGATTTTGGATTGAGGTTCGGTTTTAGTAATTTCATCGATTCTTGTTCTTTTTTACCTTAATTAGTTCAATAAATGGGTTATTAGGGTTCCTATAACTGTTAGTCGTATTTGAAGTTTTGATTTGAAATGTGGCAGTTTGATTCTAGTTATTAGAGTCTAGGGGAAGAAATGCTTTCGTTTGATTCTAATTGCGGCAAATCATTCATTTCTAATTTTGGTAGGGCTGATTAAGTTAAACATAATCTTGGGTATGAAAAGAGGATCAGCATTTGTTAGAAAGAGATTTTAGTTGGCTTAGAATACAATAGTGAGTTTCAGAGAGGGAAATTGAAGCACTGATGTACCTACATTTGGGTTGTACTAGATTTCTTACGATATCTATCAAGCATATTAACCAAAGCTGTGAGAGAAAATTCTGAGTTCATAAAGATTAAAGAGAAACCTAAGTTATTTTCCTAATCCTGGTATCACAGAATGTATAATCCTATGTGCTTCTTTTTGTAGATGGTGCTGTAATGCCATCTTGGTTTGACATCCATGAGATACCAATCAGTGCTGTAAGCTATTCCTTACAACTGTTTTTGATATCTTTGTGTTTTGACTTTTATTTGGACAATATCCTCCCGTAAGATGATTAGTTGCTTCATTCAACTAAAATAATGTGAATCTCAATGCTTTTGCGGCACCAGACATCTCCAAAAGATGATAGTGGAGTGCTAAAAGCAGTTCAAAAAGTGCACGCAATTATAGATAAGGAGGTTGCTGCTGGCACAAATTCTGAGAACATATTCATTTGTGGATTTAGCCAAGGGGGTACAAACTTTGATCTTAAAGAACAGCTACATTCTTATACTTTCTCCCTAAAATGTGGTTCTTACTAGCTACATCGGTTGGCAGGTGCTTTGACTTTAGCTAGTGTATTACTGTACCCAAAAACTCTAGGTGGAGGTGCTGTCTTCAGTGGATGGGTACCTTTTGGTTCGTCTGTCGTTGAACGCTTCTCACCAAGTGCGAAGAAGGTACTTATCTTGTAATGCAGTTGAAGGCTTCAGCTGTCCTGCTTGTAATGATTCTGCAGATGGTTGTTCGATTTTTTCTTTTCATTTGAATTAGCTTTTGTAAGAATCACACGAGTTAGTGGTCTGAGATTTAAATACATGTGCAGACACCTATTCTATGGTCCCATGGTCTCGCCGATGGAACAGTGTTATTCGAAGCTGGACAAGCTGGCCCTCCATTCCTTGAACAAAATGGCATAAGCTGCGAATTTAAGGTAAGATATGCCGCACTTCACATTCCATTCGGTTTGATTTAACATGCCGGGACTTATTTATATGTTACTTGTAGGCTTACCCTGGTCTTGGCCATTCAATTAGCAATGACGAGCTGCAATCCTTGGAATCATGGATCAAAACAAAACTAAGGAGTTCTTCGTGAAATCTTTCGAATTCTTGAACTTTTTGTAGGCCTCGGCATTGCAGGCTTATGCTGCACACCTTGTTTCAAAATGATATTAAAGTTTCTGATACCCTTTTATAGCTTTTTAGTTTACAGTTCGTTTACATAAGTATTATTCAGATTATGTCCTATCCATCCTTCTAGGATGATTCATGCCATTCAGTTATTCAAGTTTACCAGTGAGCGTGCACATTGTAGCACATACATGATAATGTTAAAAATCGAACATATTATTTGTAACAGCTATGAACAAGAGATTGGGAAATGAAAATTTGGATTTGAGGAAGTATAATAGGTTTATCTTATTTCATCAATCTTACAACCACAAAAGGGAATTCAGATCTACATTTTATGATCCGCTCCTTTTTGCGGAGAACAATATGGTGGATGCTGCAGTCATACTTGGGGTGTAATAATCAAATTTTGTTGTCACATCTTCTGGACCTAAATTTCTTCTTCGAGTATATAGTAGTCTAAGAACCTGTTCAGCAGCAAATATCTGCTTTTCGCGAATGGCTTCTATATTAATCACTTGCCTGCAGTGAAGTAAACCCACATTGGCAATCTCAATGCACTTGCATATTTAACTCAGATACTTTATCAAGAGAAGATTGCAAGGCAAACTTACTTGAGACATGCGGCTACATTAGTAGGCGTGCATTGATGAAAGAGAGCTTCAGGAATAATAGCAGAGTTCAACAAAATATTAGGGAGGGAAATGTAGGGTATGATTGCTTTGTACCAGATGAACCATTCTGTTAGAAAATGAGCTCGATAGGCAACAACACAGGGTAACCGAGCAAGTTGTAACTCCAGAGCGGTGGTGCCGGAGGTACTTAATGCAGCAGTACTTGCCTGCAACAATTTTAATCCACCTCGTAAGAATCATATAATGCTTAGTAAAAAAAGTTTTAACCAATTGCACCAAACCATATTTCGAGCACAGACGTACACTGAATGCATCATATTTCAACTGCGCCGAACCCCCGGATATCAGAATGGTGGAAACAGGCCATGTCTTGATGGCATCACTTATGTACTCCTCAACTTGCTGATGTGGTGCGACTGGAATAACTGTTGTAAGCTCAGGGAAGGAGTCCTTAACTAGCTCCATAGTGTCAGAGAATATAGGCATCATACGAGAAACCTCTTGTAATCTGCTTCCAGGAAGCACAGAAATGATTGTGGCTCCTTTGAATAACCAACAAACACGTCAGAAAAAGTTGGACTTATGATTTACAGGTAAATTGTTTCGAAAGGTTAGAATCATAGATGTACAATAACTCCTGTATTTTCATAACATATATATATTATTACCTGAAGATAATCCATATTTCCTTCGAAAGCCTTCAGCATCACCTTGCATCTTCCATTCATTTGATGGGGTATCACATCCCTATATAACACAAGATACTTCTGAGGAGTTAGTTACTTCTATTGTGTGGCGGAACCATTAGAAATTGACAGAACGAAGTACTTGATGGGGAGTGTTCATCTGTCAACAAACTCTTTGAGGAAAAGTGATTACAAACTCTTTGAGGAAAAGTGATTCATACCGAAATCGAGCATAATGCATCTTCCAATATGGGATGGCCAACAAAGGTTGCATCAAGTCCATTTGATCTGCAAACTTCTTCCTCGAATGGAAGAATACACATTACATGGTCTACAAACTCTGCAAGCCCTTTCAGTCTTGCTTCACCACCTTTCCAAGCCCAGAACGATGGAGCTACATAATGGATGTGTAATGGTCTATCCAGACCTTGCTGATTAAATTTAGCTGCACACAAGATTTTATCGTCTTCCCTCAGTACCCGTGTAAAAGAAATTTGCAAAATCTAAGTTTAAGCACCTTCAAGTTAGAGGTGGTTCTCGTTGACATTACCGTGCAATTGCTTTAGGAGACGAAATGAGAAGCCTTTGGAGTCGACAGTTACCACAACATGAGGTTGAAAAGAAACGGCTGCATCTGTTGCATCCTTCAACCTACCCTGTTCTTCCAGATTCCAGTAGATGAAGCCGAATTAAAGTCAATTCCTTTCATCTGGTGAAAAAAGTAACCTCTTTATGGAGGCGAAGGACATTAGTTTGAAACCTAAGCAAGTACAGAATCCAATATCATATTTCAGTCTCACCCTAATTTTATTTAAATGTGGTAACAGTTCCCAAATGCCCATTACAGCTATTTCTTCCATTGGAAACAAAGATTTCAACCCCTCTTTAGACATCAATGACCTGAATCAATAATAATTTCTCTGAAATCAAACGAACTAGCAGAAAAACTTGAAATTCAGAAATTATAAGGGAGTAAATAAGTCAAGTTGAAAGTTCTAGGTTACCCTCCAACACCAGCAAAACGGAGAGGCGAAGGAGAGAGTGTTTTGAGAGAAGACATAAGGCGAGAACCAATAGTATCTCCTGAAACTTCTCCAGAAACTATAAAAACTCTGAGCTCACCATCTTTAGCTGCCATGTCCGCTACACTTGTATTTGAAACAAAAGAAAAGTTTCTGGAAATTAATGAAAACCCAGAGACGAATCCTTCTCTGATCTTACTCCTAAACTTCCAATTCATTAGTGTATTCATCATGTTTGGGGTTTTTGAAGTTGTTGAAGTTAAATTGATATCTTGAATAACCAATTAAATTGGTGATTCAGGCTAGGTTTACAACTGAGTAAGTGTAACTAGGAGGAGGGGGAAAACCTGGCTTCAAACGTTTCATAGACTTACTAGATTTTGTGCCCGTGTTACGCATCGGGCGGACCTGAAAACCATCGCGGCTTCGCCTCGTCCGGTGTTAGGATTTTTAATTTGATGGATTTTTGATTTGATGTTGCTCGGCTTCGCCTCGCCCCGTTGGATTGTTTGAGGATGTTCACAACATCTTTTTCTTTTAACCATATTTTTCATTTGGTGTTTGGTTTTTGATTTGGTGTGGCATGACATTGCCCGCCCTGTCGTGATGTATTTTTGATTTGGTGTGATTGTGCCCCAAAAGTATTCACTTTAGCATCAAAATTTTCTGATTTTGATGACACCCCTTAAAGCCATAACTTCTCTTCATTCTGATTTTTGCTCCTCATGGAAGTACATATACGAATATAGGATGACACCCCCTAAAGCCAAATTCCAGTACAAAGTACAAACTTTTATTGTTTCAATCAAGAGAACTATTTTAAGCCATATAATATTCCCTCCGTCCCACTGTTAGATGACCTAGTTCAAGTTTGCACAATTCTTAAGGCAAGGAATGAAAGGGACTATTTGTTAAGTATCTTTTACAATTATACCCTTATGGATAATAATTTGTAAAACTTAGAATTGATATATCTCTCAAACTATACCATGGATTTTTGTAAACTTTGTATCATTGAAAAGCATTTTAAAACACCTACGTAACGAATATAAACATAGATATCAAATTATACATATTTCTTATATTACCGGTAATCAATCAAAAGGATAATTTTAGAAATATTCCTTGTTTAATGAGATAGGTCAACTAATAGTGGGACAAAATTTTAATATAAGTAGATCATCTAATAGTGGGACGGAGGTAGTATACTGGAGTAACAAAACTCAATTTGTTTGACAAAATCATATCAAGTATAGTGTATATGAACGAATACAGGCTGCAACTAAACCTTTTGTGCCATCATTTGCAGCCGACTGCGGCTTTAACTGGTCCTTCAGGCATTTTCTTGATTTTGTATGGCAGGGCAAGTCGGGCTAACTTGATCTTACTCACTGTGTCGGAACAATGAATCACTGTGTTGGTCTGAGTAACTCGCCTTCATGAAATTTAGGCAGAGTTCTTTTTCTTTTTATTGCTGCCAGTTCCCGGCCAATCATTCATTCCTTGATTTTCACAGCATCACCAACACTTCCATTTTCTTTCCCTGATTTTTCCCACTTCACAACTCAACAGCACATTCACCACAACCTGCATCTTCTCAGCCATCAAACTAACAGCTTCCCATTTCAGTTCCTTGAAGTACCACCACCAACACATAGCCATTAAATTACAAAAATTATCTCATCCCTTCATAACTTGCACCTTGCAAGACCACAATATCTTCACTGCATCTGAAATCCTAGCCAACAACAATAGAAACTGCAGAACACATCACTTCTCCTAAACCCATTGCAAATCCACATCACCAACATTTCCTTGCATCTGTCAATAAGAAACCCATCAACAACTTCTACTCTCTGTAACATCAACAACAACTCATTCAAAACTTCAATCCCATTCTCTTGACATCAACAAAATAAAAAAACCATACATCTCCTTTATTCCATCTCTCAGCAGCAACCATTCTGACACCTCCATTTCCATTTGACACTTAAATCAACCAACAACTCCATCTTCTCACCACAAATCAACAGCTGCAGCTCATTTTCTTGGTTGTTCTAGCATGAAACAGCACCAACCCATTCTCATTTCTTTAATTTGTACTTGCTGGAAAAAATAAAAATCTTAAAATCAAAAATAGAAAGAAAAAAAAAGGAAAATACAGCTCATATTTGATTGTCATACACTTGCATAGTGGTCTTATTAAGTTCGCGTGATACTGTAAAATGGGGCAGTAACGTAACCAAACAAATTAAACAAACGCATTTTATATAAAAACTAAGAAAAATATTTGCCTTCACTAAAGGAGGTGAATACCCTTTGCATTTAGTTGCCTCATATCTCATGATTTGGAGCTGGTCAACATGTTTGCAGAGTGGGTGACATTCCTAAAATCGGAAAACTTCGTTATACATAATTTAATGATAAAATAAACATCTCCGCTTTTTGTACCCTTGAAATCGTTGTCATTAGAATCTCGTTTACACCATGATAGAATGCATATGTCAAACATTTTACATCCAACAGTGTTTGACGTATTTCATATATCCAAGTTAATATGAAATGATTTTCCATGCTATGAATTCTACAGGTTGGAAGATAGGCAAGAGGCTGAAAAGAAAATGTGAAGCCAAAGGCAATAAGTACAGTCCAAGATGGTTCAATCAAAATGATGAAGCACTGGTTGCACAATGGGGTGATTTGGAAGTTTATAAGAGAAACAATAAGTGATTTAGGGTAGAGACAATGATAATGTTGGTTTCAATACCCATAGAAAATTGGCGTACGTAATAAGAGGCAAGAACAAAACTAACTTCCCATATACTGAATCCCAAGGCCTAGATCTAAGGAAGGGATTCCTTGTCAAACATATACTGGTTATCTCCCGACATTGACATTATCTACTGCTATATGAGAGCATGTTGATAGAAATTTAATATTCAAGCTTCCTTTAGAAACCACGAACATTAATGTCAACTTTTATACTATCAACAAACAAATCAATTATTTTTGAAAAAGAAGATATTACCCATTTGATTTTGCATATGTATCGTGTCTTGACATCAAGCTTGCACAATTAGCATGAGACTTCTACAGAGGTTTATGTGTGAGGCTCCATTGCCATCCAAAGCTATAAAAAAAAAATGTCAACATTAGTTACTCCTGCAATTAAATCAATAAGAAATAACAACATAAGTATCAAAATGAGCTCAACATCAACACCGTTATTAAGATTTCAATTTCCAAAAGAAACTAAAATGAAACCCTACATGCAATTGACACCCTAACTTGAGATTTCAATTTCCAAAAGAAACTAAAATGAAACCCTATAAAATTCCTATTCTTCAATTAAGAACAAACCCATCACTAATTACTAAGTTTATAATTCAATTTCACATATATATTTAAGAGACAATTGACAAACCCTAATTTATGTATTCTGATTTACCTTCCCAATGAGTTTGATTCAATTAAAACAATTAGTACAACCATCAGCATCCCTTTCTTAAGCTTTATCCTCATCCCTGGATCTCAAAACCGCTCTTGATTCCTCCATCTCAAAACAAAACCCTAACTCTATCTCTTTACTATTTTCCGTTCTTCAATGAACACCACCATCGACTCGTCATCATTATTAGTAACTTTTCTCTTGGACTCAAACTCAATTCCTTCACCATCACTGGTGATCATAAAACCCCAATTCACTAATTCTTCCATATGAGTACAAAATCAGTAGCTAAATCTCCTCCCAAATGGGATTTGTAAAAAAGGTGAGGTTCATGATGTTATCAGTTGTAGCCATCGCTTCTCAAATATAGTACTCCCCGGATAGAAAGGAAGAAGAAATAGAAGAAGAAAGAATTAGATGGAGGCGCAGCTATGTGTTGCAGAGGAAGATACGGGTCCTGAAATGTTATGTTTTAGATTTTCCGATATGTAAATAAGAAGACGATATGACGGTATCTTAGTTAGGTTTAGATCCTGAGGTAAGTGTTGTCCACACCAACAACGTTACTTAACGTCCAGTTAAGTATCCGACGTAAACCAAGTGTAACAAAGTTTTTATGCACAAAAGCTGACCGAAGTATTGTCCACCCACGTTTTTGCTAACGGTGTTACAAACGGTCAGTTAAATATAGTGTGTAAACAGAGTGTGATTGCTGTTTTAGTTTCCTGACCAATAGAGTCCTGCCAAGTGTCCTCTCCAGGTTTACTAATGCCCAAAGCTTTTATCTAATTTAATTTGAGGGGGGTGTCACACTGAACGTGCGACGTGGAAGCTTATATGACTTAGCATTTTAAAGGAGGGGAGATAACTCAGAAAACTGGTGTACCTAGAAAGAAAGTTAAAGAAACTAGTCAAACTACAATGTAACCCCTATAATTTAATCCGCGATAAATTAATAAATTTTTCCGGTCCCGCGTTGGGACCAACGTGCTGAATTAATAGTTCGTTAAATTTATAAAATTATAACCTTCTTTAGCTTTCTATAGGTCCCTTCAAATATATTAATAATTCTCCAATTTATATAAATTTAGATTTACATTTATGGTAATTTGGTAAATAATGATTCAATTGTGACTTGGTTTTTCTTAAAATTGATGTCACGCTGAATTTCATCTTGGATTTTTCTTAACATTAGAAGAGTTTTTGGTGTTGTCATTTCCTGATGCAATAAAAACCTATTCAACATCTTTGTACCTTTGATAGCTTCTTTACGGGAAGGTGGCTCTGTAACTACACTTTCATCTTCGACTTCCACATCATCACATTCGTATTTTCCCATGACACTCTCAATTATTTCTTCGTCAGTCAAAAAATCTGAATCAATATCCTTTTGAGGTGTGTTTAAAAGAAATTCAACATCCATTCCAATTTTATACTGTCGTTTTTAAGTACTATTAGTGGTGGTGATGCCCGAATTTGAAGATGGTGGCACTGATTTCGTCAGTTGGAATTGATGGTGGTATTTTCGATTTGTTAAATATGAGTTTTTGGAATTTGGATTGCATTGATACTGTGAACACTAAGATCACAACGAGTATCTTCGTGTCATAATCAATGTTCGCAATGGTGTTGAATTATAAGAATCATTATGAAAGCATAACATGGTAACTAACTAGATGGTTTAGATGACAAGCGAATGCATACATATTGTCGGCAGGAGTGAGAATAAATCATGAAATGATAAAACAAACATAATGTAAATGCATACATGTAAATGACACAATGATTTACGTGGTTCAGCACGAAGGCCTACATCCACGAGGTATTGAGAGATTTTCACTATGAGTTTAAAATAATTACAAAGCTAAGTCGAATGACTTTGAATAAAAGGAAGAGTAAGATTACACGATGGTTGCTCACACCTAATACTTACTTTCTCTCTCCTAGGATACTTCTTCTCAGTTCAAAATTGCTCACCCCTTGTCCTTTGGTGAAGTTGGGTACTTATAGGGTCTTCGTGTTGGTCCACCTTCATACAGCTGTTATTAACTTTCTTGGTCTGTGTGCCCATAACGCTGGTGATCGCCATGACTGCCTGATACTACTTCAACGTTATCACCCTACTATGACATTCCACCAGTAAATCAACCATACAGGTCTCTCCACGTGTTATTTTTCCGTTGCATTTAATGCTTGTAGTTGGCAAAACCCACGCCTATCAGCTGTAACCATGGTCTTGTCTTTTCGATGTCATTTAGAGTAGATCTGGTTCGTCCAATTTGAATCTGCTTCGAGATGGGATAAAATGTATCTTTGAATTGTTTCTATGCACGCAGGTGCTTGTTCCTTTGATACTCCTTAGCTGTGCGACCGCCACGTGTATGATCGGATTCTTGGAGTTGTTAGTATGTTATACGTACGTGTTTCCCCATCTTGATGCACCTGTACTGTATGTTCTCCACGTTCCTAGCTTGATGGACACGTGGAGAGTGGTGGTGGGTGTCGTAGGCTCAACAAATTAATAATCTTATTTCCACACAATTAACTGGTAATCTAATGGAAGTAAGGATCGTTCCCACGAAGAGCAGTGAGTTTTAGTTGTCAAAGTGTCACAAAGGGGGGTTTTGTTTTAGATTGTAAACAAAATAAATAATCAAAGCAAATAAAGTTGTATTGTAATCAATAGAGAGAGATATGATCGAGGAATCTTTCTTCGTTAATAAACCGTCAACGAGTTATTATAATTGCCTACTCGTCGTCAATCATAGATTATCACCAACCGTGGAATAACAGCTAGCTCAGTGTTGTTCCCTAAATTCCTTTCATCACTGAATACGGAAGCTTTCCAATACCAGATTATATTCGCCTAACCACCTAGTAGTATCTCACTCAAGGTGTAATTTGGTCGAATGCTTTATCTTTTGTGAATTTATAGGTTGATCCTAATAGTTAGACTCTTAGCTCAAGGTCCACTTTTTAGTGTTGTTTATACCCACAATCGCTCCACAGAATCCCTCTGTAAGGTTTTGTGTTCTCTACTTGTGTAAAGGTTATTCGACGATTACTTATCTCCTAACTCAATACTAGAAATAGATTGAATCAACAAATCAATTTAGTTGGCCACCTAAACAATCTATCAATCAATCATAAATATTCATTATAATATAAACAAACGATAATCATATGAAGAACTTCAAAGTAGATTAATATAACAACTCAAATCTTGTTTACAACTTAGAATTCATCCTCAATCAATAGGTGTTTAGCTACTCATGGATGTAGAAACACCCATGATATACATATAAGAAAAGGTTGGGAATATCGTTACGATTGAGAATCGCTCTGAAGCTCCGTGTGATATTTCTCCTCTCCAAAACCTTACAATTTCATGATCCCTTGATGTGATATGATTTCACATAACCTAATACCTTTTTATAGGTTTACATTGCTTGGCCTTCACGTATTTAGTTCGGTTTAAGAACCCGACCCGAAAATACGAAATAACGACTCCAAACGTGTCCTTAGGCCTTCCAAGGTATTTATACACGTTTCCTACTAGTAAAGTACGCGTACCCAGTCCGCGAACTTCAAATTCCAGCAGAAATTTTCGGAATTAAAGTATGCGTACCCGTCCGCATACTTTACTGTCTTCGGTATTCAATAAAAGCTTGTTTTGGCCAAAACTTCTTCATTCGAACTCTGATTGACCTCATTCTTTTTGCATTCTTTTCCTCTTTCAATTATATTCAATATGGTTATGAGAAATCCTTAATTTGTATGAGTTAAGATCGGTCTTTGGCCCTTCTCTTTATTTTGAGCGTTTTGCTCCTTTTCGTCGCACTTCCTCCACTTCTTTTGGACTTGGGCGCTTGGATACTTGGAATACTTCTCTTCGTAGCTCTTTTCAGCACTTTGTAGCTACTTTTTTGATGATTCACCTAATAGAGGCAAATAAGAGAAAACAAGAGTAATAATACGAAAATATGCAAGAATAATAGCTTAAACAAGTATGGAATGGACACTAAAATCATATGAATTATGCACTTATCAAATTCCCCCACACTTATATTTTGCTAGTCCTCGAGCAAACTAAATAAAATTAATCCTAAATACAACAATGATGAGTGCCAAATATTGCATATTTATACATCTATTTATTGGCATTTTAACTATCTTTTGTGCTCAGAATCCAGATATTATCCCAGATTATGTATTTTATTTGTTTTCAAGAATAAATATTTGTATTAATTAATTTTGTGTTTTTAGGTAGTAAATAAAGCTCGGAGAAACTGAGGAGCCAAAAGAGCGAAGAATTGGAGGCAAGCGTCTATGGATCAGAAAGCCGAAGCCAGCGCGCATCAGTTGCCGCTCAACACCAAAGCAACCCAATACTTCCTCAGCCGTTCAGATCCTCCCCAGCTAAATCCAACGGTCGCTGCCTTACTCACATCGTTTCTCGCTGCACTCGCTCAGCAGCAAAATCATCTACTCTACATCCTACGGGTGCCTCATCTCTCACATCGATCGCACCGAGATCCAACGCTCGCTACAGCTGGTGCATCATCCCTCGCTACTCCCGCCTCACACCGCAACTACCTATATCAGCCCCATTTTCATCGACCCATTCTCTTTCTTCTCTTTCTTCTCTTCTTCTCTCCCGACAGAGCAGAGCTCTGCTCTCCCATACCTTCTTCCCCCGACCAAGCTCTGAGCAGAGCCATACCAGAGCCTCACCACCACCATCTCCTGACACAACCGCCGCACCACCTCCTACCTGCTCTACCTCTCTAGAGCTAGTTTTCTCTCTCTTAGCTTCTCTCAACCCTAGAAGCTAACTTAGAGAAAACTAGAGCTAGGGTTCACCAACAAGCGACGCATGGTCGATTCAGAGATGACTTGACAAAGGAGAGCACGATTCAGAGTATGGGTGAGAGTGTTTTTGAGTATTTTGCATTTAATTTCTGTTTTTAAAGTAAATTAGGGTTTGGTTCTCTGCATGTATAAATAGGATTGATTTGTGTTTGAAAAACTTTATGCCTGGGCTAGCCAGAGCACCATTGTAGTGTAATTTGTGTTATTTTCAGTTTAATTATGTTCTAAGTTCTTAGCCAGGGTATTGTTGAAACCCCTGATAATATGCCAAGAAATTCATCTTCTTTTTATTGTTCTTGTTATGCTTCATTGTCTTAGAATGATTTAGCTATTTGAGCACATGACCCTGTGATAGAGTGTACTGTAAGAAGACACTCTATACTAGGGGGAGTGTGTAAGATTAGTCAAGACATTATCATGGTGTTCTTCCCTGGAATGAACCAAGAATATAACTTGATTAGGAACTGCCTTAGCATAGGTTCAGGTGGTGAATTCACTGCCCTGGTAGCTTCTAATTTGTTACAATTTACTTCCTTGCCTTAGTTTAGACTCATGCACTCAACCTCAGTCGCTTCGACAACTACAATTGTGTTACCACTTCACTAGAAACTCAGTTTAGGAAGCCTTGATCAACATATCAGCACCACAAGTCTCTGTGGTTCGACCCGTACTTGCCACATCTCCGATAGACGCCGTGCACTTGCGGTTATCACTCGTAGGCATTAATATAAACACATCTAAAGGCCTACCAAGTTTTTGGCGCCGCTGCCGGGGACTTGGAGTGTGCCCTGTGATCAACTGCTGCCTTTACTGAGTTCATTTCATCCCTGTACATACTCATTTTACATTTTTGCTTTTAGTCTTGTTTTAGTATAACTTAGTTTAAATTTTGTAACTTGCATGTCTTAGGGAATTCTGCTATCAGCTTAACTTTGTGTTTCCCTCTTTCTTAGCTTAGCTTAGCTTAAATTGTTGCTATTAATCATCTGCATCTTGCCCCTGCACTTTGTTGTTATTTTTTGTTTTCCCGTGGCCCCATTTTTTACAATAAAGCATAGCTCTCCGAGTCTTTTCATTGTAGCACAAGTGCTCTTGCTTTAGCTGTGCAATATTGAGAACTGAAGTGACTTGTTGAGCCAGCAGGTACCTGTTACGCAGCTGTGCAACTCAAGGAAGGGAAGACAAGGAGCAACATAGCCATTGTGGCTAAAGCAGGTACCTGCTACGCAGCTGTGCAACTCAAGGAAGGGAAGACAAGGAGCAACATAGCCATTGTGGCTAAAGCAGGTTAATCATTCTCAAATCCTGCTTTACTTTATGTCTGTGTGATGATCTGTGTGCATGCTGCTAAATTTGAGCTAAGCCAAACGTGTCAATGACCTGAGAAATCAACACCTAGAGTCACAACTTGCTAAGTGACAATTTGGACAGCCAAGTTGGTGAGCTACCCTGTGGGAAAACAACTGACCCCTGTTGAGCCAAAGCCCCGAGCATAACCCACTTTGCATACCTTGCTTTGCTTTGGCTGATTGCAAGCCAATCTCTAGCCCTTGCATAACAAACTAGCTCCCACCTTGTATGCTCTGTAACTCTTAGACTCCATCTGCTAATCTGTTCATCTGCTGCAACTCGTGTGACCCTATGAGCCACCACTTTGTTGAACCAAGTGTTGTTAAACCTCTGAGCATACCCTGAAACTGTGAGTTGAGCTGTAGTTGAGCTGTGAGCTGTTCTCTAACCCTCCAGCCCCCTGTAGCTGTGAGGTTGAACTTGGTTAATTAGCTGTAGCTGCAAATCTATAAGCACTACCCTGGTTGCCTGTTGAGCCAGTTACCTTGCATGCTAGCTGAGAATACTATGATATTGCGCTGAACTGTATGCATGTGTGAAATTGTCACCACTTCCATGAGCTTGATCTCACATTGATATTCTGCTAGTCTGTGCCTACCTGTGCTGTTTAGCCTGCTAATCTGTGTGATACCCTGTTGTGTGCTGTTAAGCCTTAGCCTACATTTGCCATGTGTGCTCAGTCCAGCCCCTGCAGCTGTAGAGACTGAGTTGCAGCTGGTAACCAAGTTGCTGCAATCCCAACTTGATATCACAGAGCTGTTGAGTCAACTTGTTGTCAGACCCATATCAACTGAGCTTGTGAGCCATATGCCCTGTGCCTTGAGTGATACCCTGTGCACCTCACAAATTTTATGACAATCAGTGCATGAACTGAGCTGCACACATAGCCTGTGCTGTGTAGTCAAGCCTTGCCAGTGCTGTATCACTTTTGAAAATCTGTGTGTCTCAATACTGTGTACAAATTGTGCTGTGCACCATTTTTGTCTTGTGCTGTGCTGTGAGCTGCCAATCTTTGCTGAAATTGATTGAATTGCCAAATTGTTGCTTTCCTTGTGCTGTGCATAACCCGACTTGCACAGGAACAACTTGTGCAGAAGCCCAACCACTGATCTTTGCCTATTAGGCCAGCTTGCACAACCACTTCTAGGCTGTATCATTTTGTGAAATTGTGTGTGCTCATTTGCAACCTGTGCCTTACCAGGCAGTGCACACAGCCAGTGCTTGAGTTTGCCAAACTCTGCACCAACAAAGCCCCTCAGGCCAAACAACTGGGCTGAAACAAACCCTTGACAGCTAGCCCACTTGATCAACCCAACCCTGGGCTGCAAACACCTAAGCCCGCATCAACTCACTTCTGGGCTGTGCACAAAACCGATCCCAACACCACAAAAACTTGGCTATATTTTTTTCAACCTAATCTGGGCTGTGCAGCCAAGCTGGGCCAGATCCGCTAGGCTAGAACCTATTCTGCTGAGCTTTGCATAACCTGGGCTACACCTTTCTTTGCATATCCTGAAGCCCACACAACTGGGCTTTGCACATAACCAAGCCTACAGCCCACAAAACCAAATCCCAACCAAACCAAAGCCCTCTTAAACCAAATCAGCCCATTTAAACCAAATGAAACCCAATAAACCAAACTTAGCCCACTACAACTGGGTTTTGAGTTCAATTTGAGTTGTTAAATCATGTCAGGATTTTGGTCTCGCAATCGGGGGATACAAACAAATCCATTAGAGAGCTTGCTTACGGGCATCTTTGCCAATATGAACTCCCCACATACCATAGTGATTTTAGGGAATACTATGAGCCTTCTCACGGCCCACCTCACATACCCTAATCATTATGAGCACATGCATCATCCACCACAAAGTTGAAAATGAACACTTTTCTCATACCCACTCATCACTTTTAGATCAATTAGAAGCTCAAGTATCTCGCTTTAGAAAGGCAATTACATGAGCAATCTGTCAAATCTAATTTCCCTAGGCGATATGAAATGTATGCTTGTACCTTATGTGGTAGCTTAAGCCACCCTGCTGAGAACTGCTATATTTTGCATGATTTTAGACAGTCTAGGGAAAACCATGATAATCCAATGTACGAATTGTCTAGAAGTGACTATGCTGGCAATCATTGGGACCATAATCAACCCGCACACATGCATCATTCACCACAGTGGGGAGATGAACAATTTTATACTCCCCCAACTCCTAGTTTGCAATCAATAATGGAAACGCTCATGGAGCAAAATGCTAGGCTTGAAATGAATGCAATGCATGACCATCCACATAGCAACATGTCTGAATTTCCCTTCTCTAGTGAACCTCATGCACAACCATACGGTGAATATCCATATGAGGAATGCATACCCACTAGTGAAGACTCTCCTTCAATAGAACAACTCACTATGATTCTTCAAAGGAACTCGATTGAGTTACAAAATGATAGGATATCTGTTATTCCCGATAATTCTGAAAATAGTGTTTCTAGTCTTACTCATGCAACTAACACTTTGAATATGAACCTAATCTAGAGGTAGATGAGTACACTAAAAATACTACCATTTTGAATGGAGAGATGAATTTTTGCTATGATGATGATGATGAATATGAAGAGCATGTGTATTTTGAAAATGTAGTAGAATCTTTAGGTTCGAGACATTAAGTGTCTCTTCTGTGAACCCTATGAATGATGCTTCTTCTAATATTCATACATGTGATGCTGATTTGGAACCCGTGGAATTGTCCTGTGAAAATGAGCATGCTATACCACCTGTTTGTGACCTAGGAATAGCTGAATTGTCCGATGACACGAGATGATTCAATGCATGTGCCCGATTCCATGCCTAGGTTACAAGATGATATCTCTCCCGATCATGTTGTGCATGAGAGTGATGATGATTATGACATGGAGATTGATGAATTGTTTTATGCGGTGAACATGATTTACCTTCTTCCCGACTTTAGGAAAGTGTGTGATGGTGCAAATGATTTTATACATGAAAATAACTTAGATGTACCTAATCTCTCTCCCGAGTCACAAATTGAAACTCCTCCACCAAACCTAGGTGTAGTTTGTCACAAAAATCTTAAACCAACTTTTCCGAGAGTTCCCAATTTAGGCCTAGAACTTTGTGCCTCCCAAGTCCTCTTGGACTATTTTGCATCAAAGTATAACACTTTTAAGGAACCACAGTTGGAATGTGTATATCTGTCATTATTAGTAAAACTCATTTTGAGTTAGACCTTTTGCATGACGTACCTTTAAAATTGCAAGATTTTGTGCTCTCAAACACACCCATTCACAAGTTTAGGTTTGGGGGAAACTCATTCACATACACAGTCTTACTTGCACTCTCATATTATATTTGTGTAAGACTGTTGATGTTTGTATATATCTTCTATTGGGTTGATCCTCAACTCTTTAGATTGTTAGTATATGGTGAATTTTCATTGTATATAATCCAGTAGGACTTGTTAAATTTTTTTTCTTTTCTTGAATCGGTTGAGTCTTCTTATGCATATATTATGCTAATCCGATATGATCTCCACGGAGAATGTTGGATTCTAGCCTTGACTAGTGAAGCTCTAACCGTGATCCGCCGACATACCGGTAATCTCTTCCCTTTTCTCTTATCAGCATAGTTCTCATGGTATGTGACTGTTTAAATTCTTTGTATCTGTTGACACATTGAGGACAATGTTTGATTTAGGTTTGGGGGTGCATTTGCATTTTGCATTTAAAGTTTTTAGTCTTTTAAAAAAAAAAAAAAAAAAAAAAAAAAAAAAACTCGTTTTGTAAAAACCTCCAACTTTTAGAGATTTTAGAGTCACTAGCATGCTTCTAGCTATGTTTACATAGAGAATCGACCGAAATAACGAAGTTAGAAGTACCGAAACACAATCGGGTTTCTTAGTTGATTAGAGCGTTAAAGTTGGATTTAACCATGCCTGGAGAGCGAATTAGGTGCTTTATTTAGATATTCGGTAGTAGAATTGTGATCACCCATAGTGGAGACTACCCATTTTACATCAAGTGAGGCACCAACCTTCAATTTTTTGCAACTTTCTAGAAAAGTCTGTTAGAGTGTGTGTCACCGTACATCAATTCCGGTAGGAATGGTGAGCTACCCAACTTCGTACCACTTTCAAAGACTACTTTTGATCTCTTGAGTGCTAGTTTTTGTCAATCATGAGGGTGACGTCTAGAGATGAAAACTCCTTCTAAATATCGATTTGCAGTTAGCATCACTCTCTCTCTCAATCAATGCAGACCCATAGAAACACATCATCTTCGAAAGAAACGGAGCATCATCAGAATATTGAAAGAAAAGTTGAGATAGTCCAAGGTTTACGTGCAACAAAAGAAAAGAAAAGAAAAGAAGATGAGAATTAATGAAGTTTGTGAAAAATTGAGTCTTATTGTTTTATTGTTATTTTCATTCCAAGTTAAAAAAAAATAAAAAAATAAAAAAATTGTCAAGTTTTTGTAATGTTCAGAAGTTCGTTATCAACAGTTGAAGACCGAAGATTGAAGACGTTTCTATGGTTCTTATGAGAGAGTGGTATTAATTGCCGATCGGGTGAGAAGGTAAGTGAGTACTCCCATCCTTGCTAATGGTTGATTTCCTTTCTTAGAGATCATCAGAAAAGATTCTTTTTGTCCACACTCTTGTGGAGTCTCCGAAAATTATTTCGGAAGGTTATCCTTCTTACCTACAACGTGTGCAGGATTTCTCTCTTTATTCCTGCCTGCACACATGAGAGACTAAAAAGCGGTCTTTTTGAGTGCAATTATCATAAAACCCTAATAGTGAGGCAGAAGTCGAGGCTTATGATCACAATCGAATCCGAATTCTTTCATATGGTATGGTTACTTATCGCTCGGCACTTAAGGATGAGAATGCGTTCTTTGGTAGTTCTAACTTCATTACTAGCATGCGAAACTCTATATACTCATAGCTTTTTGGAGGCTTGAGACTCTTTTACACTCGAAGTTGGAGAAGGTTTTGTGGGTACACCTCTGGTAAACCCTCACGAGACTACAACTCGTCCACTAGGGACACCTAGGGGTTTAAAGGCTTAGTGCATACGCTAAATGCATTCGAGAGACCAAATGACAGTGGTATAGTTAGGATTTCTTAATTTCTGTTTCACTTGAGGACAAGTAAAATTCAGGTTTGGGGGTATTTGATGAGTGCCAAATATTGCATATTTATACATCTATTTATTGGCATTTTAACTATCTTTTGTGCTCAGAATCCAGATATTATCCCAGATTATGTATTTTATTTGTTTTCAAGAATAAATATTTGTATTAATTAATTTTGTGTTTTTAGGTAGTAAATAAAGCTCGGAGAAACTGAGGAGCCAAAAGAGCGAAGAATTGGAGGCAAGCGTCTATGGATCAGAAAGCCGAAGCCAGCGCGCATCAGTTGCAGCTCAACGCCAAAGCAACCCAATACTTCCTCAGCCGTTCAGATCCTCCCCAGCTAAATCCAACGGTCGCTGCCTTACTCACATCGTTTCTCGCTGCACTCGCTCAGCAGAAAAATCATCTACTCTACATCCTACGGCTGCCTCATCTCTCACATCGATCGCACCGAGATCCAACGCTCGCTACAGCTGGTGCATCATCCCTCGCTACTCCCGCCTCACACCGCAACTACCTATATCAGCCCCATTTTCATCGACCCATTCTCTTTCTTCTCTTCTTCTCTCCCGACAGAGCAGAGCTCTGCTCTCCCATACCTTCTTCCCCCGACCAAGCTCTGAGCAGAGCCATACCAGAGCCTCACCACCACCATCTCCTGACACAACCGCCGCACCACCTCCTACCTGCTCTACCTCTCTAGAGCTAGTTTTCTCTCTCTTAGCTTCTCTCAACCCTAGAAGCTAACTTAGAGAAAACTAGAGCTAGGGTTCACCAACAAGCGACGCATGGTCGATTCAGAGATGACTTGACAGAGGAGAGCACGATTCAGAGTATGGGTGAGAGTGTTTTTGAGTATTTTGCATTTAATTTCTGTTTTTAAAGTAAATTAGGGTTTGGTTCTCTGCATGTATAAATAGGATTGATTTGTGTTTGAAAAAACTTTATGCCTGGGCTAGCCAGAGCACCATTGTAGTGTAATTTGTGTTATTTTCAGTTTAATTATGTTCTAAGTTCTTAGCCAGGGTGTTGTTGAAGCCCCTGATAATATGCCAAGAAATTCATCTTCTTTTTATTGTTCTTGTTATGCTTCATTGTCTTAGAATGATTTAGCTATTTGAGCACATGACCCCGTGATAGAGTGTACTTGTAAGAAGACACTCTATACTAGGGGGAGTGTGTAAGATTAGTCAAGACATTATCATGGTGTTCTTCCCCTGGAATGAACCAAGAATATAACTTGATTAGGAACTGCCTTAGCATAGGTTCAGGTGGTGAATTCACTGCCCTGGTAGCTTCTAATTTGTTACAATTTACTTCCTTGCCTTAGTTTAGACTCATGCACTCAACCTCAATCGCTTCGACAACTACAATTGTGTTACCACTTCACTAGAAACTCAGTTTAGGAAGCCTTGATCAACATATCAGCACCACAAGTCTCTGTGGTTCGACCCGTACTTGCCACGTCTCCGATAGACGCCGTGCACTTGCGGTTATCACTCGTAGGCATTAATATAAACACATCTAAAGGCCTACCAAACAACTCCATGTCGTTTAGAAAACGGTTACACTTAGCATGTATAACAAGCTTTTAAACCCCTAGGTATCCCTACTGGACGAGTTATAGTCTCGTGAGGGCTTACAAGAGGTATACCCACAAAACCTACTCCAATTTCTCACCTTGGAAGAACCACTAAGGATAGACACAAAGTAGAAATCCAAATAATTAGCTCGCATATGTTCTTTAGCTGCAAACATCCCACAAACATTCCAATCATCACACACAAGAAATTACTTACGTGTGACATTCAACCTGATTGCAAAACTCTACTAAGATAGTCATCATACTTGTTGCAACATTTGTCACAACACTCACATACTGAAATCACATGGATAGATAAAAATATGGAAATAGAAAAGTGAAGTGTGCAAATGTTGACTAAAGTGAAAGATTTTACCCACAATACTTGTATGAATGTCGTCAAAGGATTCTTATTTATAGCACAATAGTTGAGAGAAGCACCTATTTAACTTGACCACATGATTAGATACACTAAGCGCATGTTTCCTTTCAGCAAGTATGTGATAGTTGTCTTGGATCCTACGTTCCACGCTTGTTTAGGCGACGGAGACAGGGACAACGTTTCACACATACTGCTATCTAAGCGTCAAGAACCTCATCAATAGTCTTTTGACTTGCTATATAATGATGACAGGTTTTTATTTTCATCGACTACATGATTAGATACTTTAAGAGCATGTTCCTTTTCAGCAAGTACGTGATAGTTTCCTTGGATCCTGCGTTCCACGCTTGTTTAGGCGACGGAGACAGGGACAACATTTCACACGTATTGCTATCCAAGTGTCGATAAATGAAGATGAGACTTATATATATGTTTCTGTTATAAATGTGTAATTATGTTAAGAATATCTAGGGCAAATCCCGTTTATTACTGGGATGCCCTTGTGTGTAGCCCTATAAATAGAGGCTCTAATGTTAGTCTATTGTACACATCTAATGAGAATTCTATCTACTTCTTCTCTCTATTTTCTGTCTCCTTCTCCTTTTATAAGACGTTATCAGCGTGTTGCTCTACTAGCTAATCCTACATATCTTATGGAGTTGGGAAGCAGTCGCATATCAATGGAAGTCGTCGGCTTTAACAAAGAAGAATTTTCTTTCATCCCTACACCAGCTATATTTTATATTTAATTTTATCTATTTTGTCTTCATTAGTATGATGCTTGTTCCATGTATCATGTATACTTTGACTATTAGATTTTCAACCTCTTGTTATTGTGGCCAGGATATGATCCGACTCAATAGGCGTCGATAAAACCTCAGCACTTGTCACCCATAAATATGGTGATGTATGACGGGAGGTGGAGGCACCAGCAGGTTAAACACGGATGTGATTCTGGATAGCAAAATTGTAATGGTCTTTTTGTCCTTTATATGACCGTGACTGATTTTTTTTATTTTTCCATTATATATATTTTCTGAATAAGTCGGTTTCTCTTTCTTCTCTAATTTTTTGGTAGAGAAAGAGAAATCCATCGAAAGATGGTTCACTGTTTCTATATCCTCTAATGAAATTGTGTAATCATTCGGTGTTTTTTTTTTTCGTCTCTATTTTTTTTTATAGAGAAAGAAAAAGAAAAAAAGTAAAATCCATCGAAAGATGGTTTACAGTTTCTATTACCTTACCTATTGAAACTGTAATCACCAAAAATTGGTATTATCGCTATTTGATTACCTTCACGGTAATTATTCACATGCATGGCTGAAAAACCTACGTCCAATTTAATTGGTATCTTTGTACACTAGACGAAGATCATGTGATTAATGGTTTTTATTTTTCTTTCTACACAAGAAACCATCTATGAACCACGAAGTGGATTTTCCCTATGCGATGACTAAATCGGCATTTCTTTTTATTTTTGTCGATACAATTTTGGTGTATCGTATATACCAACCGGTATTGGTTTTCTCCATCAATCCTGCGGAAGGAGATGCTAAAATTGGCATTCTAAAAAAAATTCAGCCAATATTTTATTTTATTTTTCTCTCGTAGTTTGACGATAATCGTTTAAACAAACCTTTACCAATCATGGTTTTATATTTCTACTAGTAAACCATTGGTTTCAATTTCTTACGGGATACTATGGATTCCTTAACAACGAAAATGATCTCTTTATTTTCTTAAAAAGAATCATATGAGCCAATTGAATTGGGTTTTCCTATAAATCCTAAAAGGATAAAGTATCATTATTGTGATATTATCGCAAACACCAACTAAAAGAGGAATTGCTGCATTCTTGAGGGATATTGAGCATTTTTTTTTCCTTATGGTAAATCTTCATAATTTAAAACCATTCCACTTGTAGTTGGAATTGGATATTAAAAATCAAAGGGTGCGCACCCGGTTTGTTAGCCTATCTCATTAGTCTTTGTAATGACTTTATTGATCTTAAAATTAATTTCTTTTGATGAAATAAAGTGCCCGTAACTTCATTCTTAGGTGAGTGGATATCTCATGGGCCCTATAGGTCATTGGAGATTTGGTTGCATATTTTATATACTTTTTGCTATAACCAATAAAATCTATGGTTCAGCTAAATTTGTATACGAAGACTACAAATTTATTTTTATTGAAGGACTTAAATTTTTTTCTTTTTGGCTTTTAAAGTCATTATCTATAGTCCAACTAGTATTGTTAAAATCCAGAAATTATTATGAGTATATGTCCTTGATTTAATCGGATAATACTCTACGAAACTTGTTTTCGTATATGAGATGACAATTTCCGCCAAAATCAGGGGGAGACTCTATGCTATTAAAAGCTGGCATTAATTAACTTAAAGGTTATATCATTTCTCTCCCATCATGATCAAATCGAAAAAGGCTGCCATTAAATAGGCGTGGAAAAAGCTCATTTAGCTTTCCAATAAGCTTATGCCGTTTGAAAAGGAAAATCCAACCACATCTAGCAAGATGTAGCATTTTTATAGGCTACAAATATTCTCAAACAGAGTCTATGATAATATGATTCACATTCTCAAAATTCATATCT
Organism: Papaver armeniacum; assembly: GCA_023531295.1. NCBI lineage: Eukaryota > Viridiplantae > Streptophyta > Magnoliopsida > Ranunculales > Papaveraceae > Papaver > Papaver armeniacum. The sequence continues at coordinate 38,703 of JAJJWW010008767.1, read as the reverse complement.
CCTCATTTGAATAATAGGAGATTATAACGCCTGTGAGCACTGGTACCAGTAAATTTTGAATTTTTTCAAAGTATGCATACATTTGGGAATTATGTGGGATGTAGTAAGCTATAAATTGTCGAATATTCGTTTATATTAGCTTTTGAAATAACAAATGATGGTGGTTGTGAACCCCGGCCTCTGCAGAGGGATATCGACATATGTGATTGGTTGGCATGTAATCCATATTATATTGGATTATTATAATTTCTCGATTAACGCAATTTTGGATCCAAGACTTAACACCTTAAACTTTCTAAGCCTATTACTTACAGGTTGGTATAGTCGTAATGCGTTATACGAGAAATACGTTCGTTGTGAAAACTATTTGAGGGTTTTCTTTTTGATTAGACCCTAGGATTGGTTCAACAATTGTTCTTCTTGTAAGACACATTTAGCGTGGTAGTCCTTGAAGGACTCGTATGTGGTCGGAAAACATATTCAAATTTGTAATCCTTGTAGGATTCAAATTATATTCTGGTAGCCACTTGACTTGATTATGTCAAGTTAACAATCCTTCATGTGTTTTTAGAAATTTGGTACAAAACTAAAAATCCGGATTAATTAGTTGATGCTATCAACTTTATGGGTCTCTTGAGGAGTCCTTAAAAACACAAAAATCCACGCTTTAGCAGCATGAATTCTATTTTTATTTTATTTTTCTCAAAACTGCAGTTGGAATTATGCTAGCTTAAACTCGTCTTTGAAATAGACTAGAGTTATTATTTTGATGCTTTTCTTTTGTAAAACTCATATAGTTGGGTTAGCATCCATATTTACGTCAAAAGTTGTACTCTTTTCCCTTTATTTCAGGTTTTATCCCATGTGGTTTTCCTGACAAGGTTTTAACGAGGCAACATCTCGTTGACGTATGATTTTCTTTCAAAAATGTTGATATTTGTGCTCTTTTTCCTTCGTCCAAATTTTTTCCCAATGGGTTTCATTGGCAAGGTTTTAGTGAGGCAATTTATTCAAAATGGTGGTCATCCAAGGGGGAGTTGTATAATTTTGGTTATTTGGTGGATTCCCACCATTAACTAGGTCATTCTGTTTTGTTAGACCACATCAACATAAGAATCCTTAGGAATTTGGATATCATTCTGATCCATATATGGTATGATCACAAACTTTACTCACCTATGGTACTATAACTGCATATTGGCACTTTGGTGAAGAAACTACATCAACTGCTTTTGCAAATCATCTCCGAGAAGTTAGGAATCCAAGAAGCAAGTCCTCAATGTACTTAAAGAAGCGTGAAGACTCGATAACACTACCATTAGAAGACTAACACAAAAGAAGACTTCATTAACTTGGAAATTTCTCACGAAAGCATTGCTATCTCCAGTATTCAAGAAATTCGTTTACCGAAATTGGCTCGACTCAAAGATTTGCAAGCCAAGATTTAACTAAAGTACTTATCAGGGGGAGTATCAAATTAGAAGGTTTTTTACTGGACTATCACGTTGTACTCTTTTTCCTTCATCAAGGTTTTTCCCATTGGGTTTTCCTTGCAAGGTTTTAATGAGGCAACATTTGCTTGTCCAAATCTTTTCTAAGTTTTCTCAATTGTACTCTTTTCCCTTCGATCAGGTTTTGTCCTTTTGGAATTTCCTGACAAGGTTTTAATGAGGCAATTAGCTTAGACACAATGTCATCAGGGGGAGTGTTATAAACGTGTAATTATGTTAAGAATATCTAGGTCAAATCCCGTTTATTACTGGGATGCCCTTGTGTCTAGCCCTATAAATAGAGGCTCTAATGTTAGTCTATTGTACACATCTAATGAGAATTCTATCTACTTCTTCTCTCTATTTTCTGTCTCCTTCTCCTTTTATAAGAGTTTCTTTCTTTTTCTTTTCTTTTCTTCTTTTCTCTCTCTTTTTTTTTTTATTTTTATCGGCTCACTCTTTCTGAGTTTAAAACAATTGTCTCTGGGGCTTTTATATACACAACCAATGATTACCTTGTTACAACATCCACGACAGTATCAGGATCCCACCAAATCACTTTAGAGAAACAAATAACTGCAAAAATAAAAAGAAAGTGATTCAGTAATGATTAATTGCGAGGATAAACCTTTCAGACGACTACCATAGCTTAGTTTCGCATTCAATTATAAACGTATATATTTAAGGATTTTAGAATGATAAAGTGGAACTCAATCTATAGCCGTAAGAACTGTTTCAACCTAAAAAGGTTTAGAGTTTCATCCTAAATAGCTTATAATTAACTCCAAAATATGAAGTCTCAAGAATGCAAGAAATCAAAGAGTATTTTTTTATTTTTTTATGTTTATATGCAAATAGTATGATACTAAATGCTCCCCCACACTTAAACTCAACATTGTCCTCAATGTTCAAAACCGAAAATTCTGATTTCTGACATAACAGCCCTGAAAAACTCAAACACTGTACAAATGGGTAGGGATCTAGCAAAAACATTCTAAACAAAAGTTGTTCGCCGACGTCTTTTATATAAGGTGTCAAAAGGTCACAGTGTTTCGACAAACGGTCTGACTTTTATGGCCTCCGGACTGACAGACATCCAATCTGAAAAAGTTCAGGAAAAATACCGAAACTCAAATGTCCAGGCCTATCGCTCCAACTTAACAGATTCCGAATTCAGATTTTCTTTTTGGAAAATAAAGGTATTTCTATCTTCTTTAAAAGTTGGGGTCAACCACTCAAATCGGATTCCGTATGAAGTCTCGAGAGCTATTTTCGTGACAACTACGCAGTCAGACTTTTCTGACGAGAATTCGTCAAAACTTTCATTATAGATATAGGATATATAGGACTTGTAAAATCTAAGATGAGAATGCAATATATGATATGCAAAACTAAGAAAATTAAAAACAAAAGGGATAGAGATACAAAACCTATGGGTTGCCTCCCATTTAGCGCTTTGTTTAACGTCCTCAGCCTGACTTGGCATTCCAGTTATGCTACTCCTCCAAAGGGAGTAAATCACGAAGCTCAATTTCATCCATGTTCACATAAGCAACGTTTTCATAATATGGCTTCAATCTATGGCCATTTACTTTTGAATTTGTCACATATCTAAGACTAGAAATTTCAACTGCACCATAAGAGAAAACATTAGTAACAACAAACGGTCCAATCCATCTAGACCTTAGCTTCCCAGGAAATAGTTTAAGACGATAATTAAATAAAAGAACTTTTTGACACACAACAAATTTTTTTCGAGAAATCATCTTGTCATGGAAAAGTTTCGTCTTTTCCTTGTAAATACGAGAACTCTCGTAAGCATCATTACGTATCTCCTCTAGCTCGTTAAGTTGTAACTTCCTTTGTTTCCCTGCATTGTCATAATCCATGTTACACATCTTTATCGCCCAATAAGCCTTATGCTCAAGTTCAACCGGAAGATGACAAGCTTTTCCATAAACCAATCGATATGGAGACATACCAATCGGTGTTTTGTACTCCGTTCTATATGCCCATAATGCATCATTAAGCCTATAACTCCAATCTTTTCGTGTAGTGTTTACGGTTTTCTCAAGAATGGATTTAATCTCACGGTTCGAGATTTCAGCTTGCCCACTAGTTTGTGGGTGATACGGCGTACCAACCTTGTGTGTTTTGTTATACTTCTTGAGTGGAGCATGAAAGGATTTCTGAAAATGGTACGTTTAGAACCAAAGTGACCACCACATGCATAAGTATGACAAAATGTAAGATCAGAACCGTATTTCCACAAGTAGGGCTCATCCCACACATACTGCTTGGATATTTTCTTAAGCTTAAGCTTTTGAAAATTAGACATTGTACTAGGTACTTGTCTTCTAACCAAGTAGTTCACTATATCTGTGTACCAAGGTGTTGAATCTTCAATTGAGAAAATTTGTTCGTCTGGAAAACGATCTTGTAAAGGAAGTTCTTCTTCGGAAATAACAAGTCTACTGAGATGATCCGCAACAGTATTATCAACACCTCTTTTATCCTTAATTTCATAATCAAATTCTTGCAATAGTAGTATCAACCGTATAAGTCTTGGCTTAGCTTCTTTCTTCTTTAATAGGTACCGAAGTGCTGCATGATCGGAATATACAACCACTTTTGAACCCACTAAATAAGATCTAAGTTTTTCTAGTGCAAACACTATAGCCAAAAATTCTTTCTCAGTGGTAGAATAGTTGATTTGTGCATCGTTTAGGGTCCTAGATGCATAATAAATCACATGAGACAGCTTGTCTACTCTTTGACCCAAAACGGCTCCAACTGCATAGTCACTTGCATCACACATTAATTCAAATGGCAAACTACAGTCCGGTGACTTGATAATTGTTGCAGTTGTCAACAAATCTTTCAATTTATCAAAGGCATCCTTGCACTCCTTGTTGAAGTCAAAAATAACCTCCTTTTGCAATAATTTGCACACCGGCATTGAGATTTTGGAGAAATCCTTGATAAATCGCCTGTAAAAACCTGCATGACCAAGAAAAGAACGAATTTCCCTCACCGAAGTGGGATATTGTAAGTTTCTTATTAAGTCTATCTTTGCCTTGTCAACTTCGAGCCCTCGAGAGGACACAATGTGACCGAGCACTATGCCATGGTTTACCATAAAGTGACATTTCTCCCAATTTAAAACAAGATTAGTGTATATACATCTTTTAAGCACAAGTTCAAGATTTTGTAAACAAAAATCGAATGAATCACCATAAACACTAAAATCATCCATAAATACAAAATAATAATCATACACCTATGAAAAGTGGCGTTCCGTCTAAAAAATATACTAATCATAACCCTCAATGAGAGGCAAAGGAAAGTGATCCTTTCGGGTTGCGGCATGAAAAAGTGGCAAGAAAGGATCGATCAGAGGTCTAGGTTGTCAAATTGTTTAGGTTCCCTACCAAACGACATCCGGTTTCACCACAATAACTAGAATTGATATTTTAATCTCAACTATCAAAGACCCTAGCAAACGTAAAATCCGAATTAACAATAACTCTAGCAATAAAGATGAAAGCAAACTCAATCGAGACTAAACAAGCATTCAAATCATGTAATGTTAATAGTGAATCATCAACGATAATATGAGAGAAAGCTAATTTATTGCACAAAAACTCATGTTTGGAAATTCAACTTATTCCATAACCAATAATAAACTTAGAATTCAAGGAGTTCAATAAAACCCTGAATAAAGTAGTTATATATAATAAAAGTCCCAAAAGTTGTCTTCCTACCTCTGCTCGGCTACTTGCCTTTAACCTCTAACATCTGATCAATGATTCGAGAGGCAAAGGAAAGCCATGGATTTGCTAAGACTTCCATCGATACTTCCATGTTATACCGAACTCACTAGTTTCTCGATCACGAAAGTCACTACATCCCTAGCTCCGTATTATTCAACTTCGATTTTTCCACATGTTCCCACTGTTTGGCTCGAGTCTATGCACACTCTCAGTTTCATCAACAACTCGAGTCTCAACTCTATAACGACACCATTTCGCTTGGCCATCTTATCTCGAATTCCATAAACTCCAATCGGTTCCACCATCATCACGAGCCATACATACCGTCACGAGCAGCCCGGAATCACCATCGGCAAGCTAACCCATTTGCTTTCGAGTTTTGTTCGAGAAATCAAAAGAGCAGGGTTCAAATCACCCACACACTTAGCAATTTGAGTATCTCTTTCTTCACAACCGACCTCCGTATCTCCATTCATCATCTCTCGGATTGGCGGCCTCGAGCAGCCATGGCCACTCAAACTCATCGCATATCGGCAGCAGCATCACCGCTAACTTTATCATCTCCTCGTCATTCGTGAACAACGAATGATCTCGTCCACGGCGTCATTCATTCTCCAAAGCCAATAAACTTGTACTCAGACAAAGAAATGGCAAAGTGCTTTCTCAATAAAGAACCTCTCATCACCGATCATCTCTCTCGATCCTCCATCACAACAAACTCGAGTCCCATCATCGATATCTTCCTCCAACTACATCACGATAATCACCATATCCATTGATGGCGGAATACTAGTGATTTCCCTTCCATATCTTTTTATACGGAGAACCAACTCTCTATTCCTCGACTCCACCGATCGAGCCTTGATCGACCACTGCACTATCCATCTTCATTCTCGTGTCACGTCAACTCCATCGTCGCTCCCCGATCATCTCCGCCTAGCAAAGATCCTTCCCCCCAGAAATGAATCAACTCCATTATCAGCCTTTGAACTTGATCGCATTTAGTAAAATACCGATGAAAATGCAATCCCCTTAACAAACTGATGCCCCTTAACAAACGAGGGATCCTAAGCACCGCCCTGACCAAGGAGCCCTTTTAGTCTTCTTCTTTCGCCCATAACTTCTTCATACGAGCTCAATGACTCGTTTCTTTCGCCATTGCCTTCGTCTTCTCGCCCTCTACACAATGAAAAGTAGAAATCTTGTATTGAACGAGTTCCAATTGGTCTTTTTTGCTCCAAAATGACTCCATTGCACCTAATAAACTCAAAAGCACACATAAGATACATAATTTACAAGAAAATCTCGCAAAGAAAACATAAATACTAGATATTAAATACGGTGTATTCTACACCTATCAAATTCCCCACACTTAGACTTTGCTAGTCCTCGAGCAAATCAAACAAAATAATTTTAAACAAATACATACAACTCGTGACGCCGAGGCTACATTACTCTTAGCATGAATAACGAGGCCTTTAAACCTCTAGGTGTCCCTAAAGGTTTACAAGAGGTCTACCTACAAAACCTATATTTCAAACTCCGTCTGTTTGTGACAAATCAATGAACAATCCAAATTGACTACAGGAGGAGGTACCTTACCAAATTCAATTCAATTATTAGTAAATAAACTCTAATTAGATAGTCGAACAAGCCACAATACTCAAACTAACAAACCACAATCACAATGAAAATATTAAGAGGATGGATAAAGATGTAGATGTTGGCGAATATTCACAAGTGTTCGATGTTTCCATATCTGTCTGAAGGTCATTTGAACCTAATCCTATTGGATTGAGCTACGGTGCTGAATGCTACATCAAATCAATTGGCATATACAAAGGGAACCAAGAGTGACTTTAAACACAATAATAATTTTTTTTTTTTTATATGATTGGATCAAATGATCCAATTTCTTTTTTTTTTTTAGATTCATGATTAGATCTTTTGGATCCAAGCGCATGCTTCTTGTCGCAAGTACATGATAGTTTCCTTGGATCCCGTACTAGTTTCACACATACCGCTATTCCTTGTCTTTTATTCCGTTTTGGTCTAATTGATCGGTCCTTTTTTTTTTTTTTTTTTTTTTTTCCATATATATTTTTTCATCATTTTTTTCTTTTTCTAGTAACTCAACCACTACATTTCATCCTCTAAAGACAATGTTTAGTGAAAAAGCACTTAGTAGATAAATATGGAAAAATAAAAAGAATGTTATGGTGATATTCCGAGATATGGTAACAACTATCATGTTAATTTGTGATTTCCGAGCTATATTCTTCCCTTTTAGTCAATTAGTTCCTCAACTCCTCGCATTCAAAATGGTTCCATCCACTAATGGTGTCATCCTAAAGGCACAAGTTCTAGATTTCTGAGTTCAAAAAGCACAAATTTTTCGATTTTTCTATTTCTTTTTTTTTTTTTTAATACATAAAACAAACTAAAACATACTATACAAACATATAAATGCTCCCCACACTTAAACTTTACATTGTCCTCAATGTGTAAAAGTCGAAAGTTCTGAATTCTGACGTAACAGCAGATAAAACGCAAAAACTGTGCAAATTGGTAAGGAATTTGGAAAAACTCCATTTCACAAAAGTTGTTCACCTACGTGTTTTCTACACAGTGTCAAAATTTCACATTGTTTTGATAAACGGTCTGACAGTTATAGTCTCTGGACTGAACCACGCGCAGTCTGAAATTTTCCGACGAAAAAGGTATTCGTCATAATTCTCTTCTAAGATAGATTCCGGACTCAATGAAATTAAACATAGCGATGCAAATATGATATGAAAACAGCAAAAATAAATAAATGAAACAAAAATAAAATGCAAAAGGATAAGAGATACAAAACCGGTGGGTTGCCTCCCACTTAGCTAAAATCATCCATAAATACCTCAATAATGCGTTCCACGTAGTCAGAAAATATACTAATCATACACCTATGAAAAGTGGCAGGCGCATTGCAAAGACCAAACGGCATCCGTCTATAGGCAAACGTACCAAAAGGACAAGTGAAAGTAGTCTTCTCTTGATCCTCCGGTGCAATAACAATCTGATTGTAGCCCGAATAACCGTCCAAGAAGCAATAATGTGAGTGTCCCACTAACCTCTAACATCTGATCAATGAGAGGCAAAGGAAAGTGATCCTTTCGGGTTGCGGCATTAAGCTTTCTGTAGTCTATGCACACTCTCCATCCTGTTTGAACTCTTGTAGGAACAAGTTCATCATCTTGATTTCTAACAACATAAGTGACACACACGCTTTCTTAGGTACCACCTATCATGCTCGGGCTAACCCATTTTTGTCAAATTGGGTAAATCACCCACACACTTAGCAATTTGAGTATCTCTTTCTTCACGACCTCCATCATTGGGGGGGTTAAGCCTGCGCTGAGAATCACGTACAGGCTTAAAATCATCTTCCATTAGGATTCTATGCATGCACATGGATGGACTAATGCCTTTGATATCAGCAATTGTCCAACCAATAGCCGTTTTGTGCTCTTTCAGAACCCTAAGTAGACGTTCTTCTTGTATTGGGGTGAGGTTCTTTGCAATAATCACCGGAAGTTCTTCTTTGTCACCCAAGTACACGTACTTTAGGTGGTCTGGAATTGGCTTCAATTCTAGTTTCAGTGCCTGCACAACAGAAGGCAATGGAACCTCATTAGTTACGGGTAAAGGAATATAAGAAATATTACCCGTTTTTGCTTCTTGTAGTGCTGTTAAGGCACCACACATCTCAACCAGTTCTTTGGCTAAGTTAACGTCCAGGTTCGGCTGTCCATGAACGTCCAAATCAATGCTATTCCGTAGCACAACTCCAAGTTCATCCTTGTTATTCAAATCAAACATTTGTTGCGCTAACGAACCAATAACATCAATAGAGAAAGCTGAGTGAACATCACTAGGATAGCGCATGGTTTCAAAAATATTGTCCCAAATCAAGCAAAGCACGCTCGAATTGTCGGTTACCAATGGTAACAGGTACTGTGAAACCTCCAGGATCTTCACACTTTGTAGGCATCTTCTTTAGTAACATAGCTGTAGCACTTTCCCACTTGAGTGATTTCATTAGAAATCAACCTATCCTTCCTTGTACACAAATCCTTCAAAAACTTGGCATACCTAGGTACGGTTCTGATGGCCTCAATAAATGGAATGTTGATGTGTATTTTGATGAAAATATCCATGATCTCCTTGTCTTGAGCTTGATTCTTAGACTTGGAAAAACGACTAGGGAAAGGAGGTGGTATGGTAAAAGTGGGAACCGTGTCCTTAGGTTGGCCGTTTGAGGTTGGCTTTTCCTTTGGAACAGTTTCCTCCTCTACTTCCTTTTCGATGTCGTTACTAACCTCTTTTTGTTGATATGGCTCTTCAGTTTGTCTCCCACTTCTTAGAGTTACTGCATTAACGTGCTCTCTTGGGTTCACAAAAGGTTGTGATGGCAACTTTATTGAAGCTTGCGCTTTCATTTGATTCATATCTGTCGCCACTCTGAGTTTGTAAATCTCTAATAGCATTATCAGTTTTCAGTTGATTCTGTTCGGCTTTCTGTATGAATTGATTGGTTTCTAGCTGACCCTGTTTGATTATGGAGATGAGTGCTTCAAACTTCGATTCCTCATTCTGAGGTTGTTGTTGAAATCTATTTTGCCTCGCATATGGATTAGGAGTTGCAGCTTGTTTGTTAGCATAACTAAAATTTGGGTGGTCTTTCCAACCCGGATTATAGGTATTAGAGTAAGGATCATACCTTGGCCTCTGATTAGGAAATATGGAATTTACCTCGGCTTCATCTTCGTATGATGGAATAATTACTGCTGCCATCCTTTGTACTACCTTCTCTATATTGTTCATCCGTTGTTTTGACTATGATGTTTCCTCCATATTGCTAACTCTTCTGACATTTGAGTCATTTCTGGTGTAAAATTGTTGAGCATTCGAAGCCATGCTCTCAATCAAGCTGGTTGCCTGCGAGATTGTCTTTTCAGTAAGTGAACCACCACCGGTTGCATCAATCAAGTTCCGCTGATCTGGAAGTAACCCTTCATAGAAATATTGAATGATGAGTGTTGGGGATATGTTGTGATGGGGGCAGATTGCCACTAACTTTTTGTACCTATCCCAATATTCATAGAGAGACTCCCCAGTAATCTGAAGAACACCACTAATCTCCTTACGAACGGATGCTGCCTTAGAAGCAGGAAAATATTTCTCTAAAAATAGCTTTTTCATCTCATTCCATGTTGTAATACTCCCTGGAGGAAGGTAATACAACCATTCTTCCGCTGAATCTATTAAAGAGAATTGAAAAGCTTGCAACAATGATGTATCACTGTCTTCAGTACTTTGCCTAAGACTTGTCATCTTCTGTTGAAATTTTCGAAGATGACGATTCAGATCTTCACCTGGAAGTCCCTTGAACTTTGGTAGATGATGAAGTAGATTCAACTTCAGCTCCACTGGGTTAGTGATTGTAATACACAATGGTTGCGAATCTAAGCATGGAGATGTCAACTCTCGCAGCTTCCTCTCCACGGGTGGAGGTGGAGGTGAATTTGTACCGTCTACCATCTCTTCTGAAGGAGGTTTTTGTTGTGTTTGCTGATGTGCTTGTAGTACTATTCCTCTGCGAGTTTGAATACCGCACCTCAAATAATCCCAATCTTTCGGTGCCAGAGATTAAGTACCTGAAAATAAAAATCTAGAAAACAAAATTAAAAACTAAAAAGAAATTCTAAAAACAAGATTAAAACTAATAAAAATAATAACTAAGGCTACCGACTGCTCCCCGGCAGCGACGCCAAAATTTGGTGAGTGTCTTAGGCTCAACAAATTAATAATCTTATTTCCACACAATTAACTGGTAATCTAATGGAAGTAAGGATCGTTCCCACGAAGAGCATTGAGTTTTAGTTGTCAAAGTGTCACAAAGGGGGTTTTTGTTTTAGATTGTAAACAAAATAAATAATCAAAGCAAATAAAGTTGTATTGTAATCAATAGAGAGATATGATCGAGGAATCCTTCTTAGTTAATAAACCGTCAACGAGTTATTATAATTGCCTACTCGTCGTTAATCATAGATTATCACCAACCGTGGAATAACAGCTAGCTCAGTGTTGTTCCCTAAATTCTTTTCATCACTGAGTACGGAAGCTTTCCAATACCAGATTCTATTCGCCTAACCACCTAGTAGTAGCTCACTCAAGGTGTAATTTGGTCGAATGCTTTATATTTTGTGAATTTATAGGTTGATCCTAATAGTTAGACTCTTAGCTCAAGGTCCACTTTTTAGTGTTGTTTATACCCACAATCGCTCCACAGAATCCCTCTGTAAGGTTTTGTGTTCTCTACTTGTATAAAGGTTATTCGACGATTACTTATCTCCTAACTCAATACTAGAAATAGATTGAATCAACAAATCAATTTAGTTGGCCACCTAAACAATCTATCAATCAATCATAAATATTCATTATAATATAAACAAACGATAATCATATGAAGAACTTCAAAGTAGATTAATATAACAACTCAAATCTTGTTTACAACTTAGAATTCATCCTCAATCAATAGGTGTTTTTCTACTCATGGATGTAGAAACACCCATGATATACATATAAGAAAAGGTTAGAGATATCGTTACGATTGAGAATCGCTCTGAAGCTCCGTGTGATATCTCTCCTCTCCAAAACCTTACAATTTCATGATCCCTTGATGTGATATGATTTCACATAACCTAATACCTTTTTATAGGTTTACATTGCTTGGCCTTCACGTATTTAGTTCGGTTTAAGAACCCGACCCGAAAATACGAAATAACGACTCCAAACGTGCCCTTAGGCCTTCCAAGGTATTTATACACGTTTCCCACTAGTAAAGTACGTGTACCCAGTCCGCGAACTTCAAATTCCAGCAAAATTTTTCGGAATTAAAGTATGCGTACGTGTCCGCATACTTTACTGTCTTCGGTATTCAATAAAAGCTTGTTTTGGCCACAACTTCTTCATCCGAACTCGGATTGACCTAATTCTTTTTGCATTCTTTTCCTATTTCAATTATATTCAATATGGTGATGAGAAATCCTTAATTTGAATGATTTAAGATCGGTCTTTGGCCCTTCTCTTGATTTTGAGCGTTTTGCTCCTTTTCGTCGCACTTCTTCCACTTCTTTTGGACTTGGGCGCTTGGATACTTGGAATACTTCTATTCATAGATATTTTCAGCACTTTGTAGCTCCTTTTTTGATGATTCACCTAATAGAGGCAAATAAGAGAAAATAAGAGTAATAATACGAAAATATGCAAGAATAATAGCTTAAACAAGTATGGAATGGATACTAAAATCATATGAATTATGCACTTATCAGGTGGTGATCATGTACCTACAACTGTTATTTTTTCGAGAAGTATCGATGGAAGGTGATGGTCCATCATGCTACTAGCGGAGAGATGGGGATGGTGTTGATTGGGTAATGGTTTTCTTTTTCGTTTTCATGGTCAGTTTCTCTTATTGGTGATAGTTTTAAGAAGGTGAAATCTTTGGTTGCAATTGTACTGGTACCTGCGGAGTGACGCTGCTGTGGTGGTGTTTTTTTCTCTGAGATGGTTAATGGAAATTTTGGTATTGGCTATGGTGGGTGGAGTCGAGTGTGTACGGACACGGGTCTCATTTAGGCTATGCCCTAGGCCTTCTGGCGGAATTGGGTATGGACGTGCTCTTATTCCTGGCAGTTGTGGGTCTGGTTTCGCTAAGTGGTTCTTTGGATAAGCTTACTGTGGAACTTGTGCTAGTGTTTGTTAATTTGTTTTTAGAGGTTGTTGTAATAAAGGTTAATCCTCATGGCTAGTCGTTTGGCGAGGTCTCGTAGATACTTGCATTAACCTTATATTCTTACATGCTTATATTTTTGTGCCCTGTAATACACTCTTTGTAAGTCAGATATGTCTGTGTCATGTGCAATATTAGTAAAGTAAAATATTACTTATATATATACCTTTATCTCTATATCAATGGAATTATGCAACTTCTTATATTTTTTTTATATTTTTTTTTGGTAAACAGAAGTATGGAACTTTAATGCTTTTATATTATGAAAACAAATTTTGAAAAAAACTTGCGTAACATAATGTTTGCCGGAAGAACAGGTGCGCAAACATACAATCAATAGAGCGGTGTGTGGTTTCCCTCATGCTATTGGGTTACAAGTGGAACTGATAAATACAATTAGTATTGGAGCAACTTGATTTAAAAATACAGCATTTGAGAACCACCAAATAATTCACTATGATTCATTTAGTGGAGTGTTCTTCTCTGCATAGGTAATCACATCCGCAATAAATTTCATCTTAAAAGAATACTGTAATAAATTTCATCTTAAAAGAATAATATCAATCAACCTTGTGCAACATATAGGTTATTTTCCCTGAAGAGCAACAATTGATAGTGCCTTTGGTCATTACTGCTATTATGAGCGTCCACGGTCATGGAGTGGACTAAAAACCAAATGCCAGACTAAAAACTAAAAAAACTGGTCTTTTCAGACAAAAAATGCAACATGAGAAGATTAAATTTTAGTCAAGCGCAAGTATAAATAGCGTCTGAGTGCAGGCATTAATTAAAGCACCGTTTGAATGTCGGGCACACTTAAAAGATACGCCTGGTTTGGGCGGACGTATAAGATGCACCTGAACTAAGATGCTGATCGTCACATGTGACACGTTGATTATAAAAGCGTCTGAAGGCTGGAAGAATGTATTAACAACACATGTTTAAACGTTAATTATACTCACGTCTGCATCTGGACTGAGGTTTTTATGTTCGTATTCTTCTACAAACTTCTATAGAATTCTACCATAAAAAAATTTAGTCTCATGCCAGCCCAATTTGCAGTCAAAATTCGTCAAAATTTTTTAAAAAAATTTCAGTAATGCTTGCATGCATAAAGATCAAGTATATTTAATCTTCTCAACAATGTAGGTAACCAAAAATCGGTTTCAATCAATTTTAATTGATTTGTATCGATTTTAATCAATCCTTGTTTGTGGCAATCTTTTCTTAGTTGGGTATGCAGATATATGCTTGAAGATTAAAGGTTTATCAATGATGATTATTGATTTAGTAGGTTTATTTGTTTAGAGTGGATCGACTTGAATTTAGAATTGATCGACTTGAGTTGGGTTGTGGTTATGGGAATATGTATATGGATATGTTAGTTGTAGATGTTACAAAAAATAATTCGTGTTTATGGAACTATGAATGTTATAATATATAATTTATGTTGATGGATATATTAGTAGTAGATGTTACAAGAGATAAATGTTTGTAAAGTAAACTATCTGTGTATTGTGGTTAGAGAATTACTCTTTTAATGATGAACCTTGTATTTATCTTGTGCAAAGATGTTCAACAAAGTCACCTCGAGATTTTAACGCGAGAAAAGATGAAAGGGAAATGTAAAGTCGTCGAGGATTCTGGAATATACCCTATCATTAGAGATGTGGAGTTCCTTGTTGTCGGGTTCGATGAAGGTAACAAAGGTGAAACAACACATTTTAGGGTAAACCCGGACAACTACAATCTAGTGGAAGATGGTGACAAACACTCTTCTAAAAGTATTAAATATTCAAGCAATGCCAAATTCAGGTATGCACGTCGTAGTTCACTCTTCGCGGTCATGGGGGTATTGTAAGGAGATTAGGAAACACAGTCCAATGGTTAAATATATTATTGAAAAGGTAGGATAAAGACGTTTATTGAGCATCGAATTAGGAAAAAACTCACATTCATTGATTGACTATCTTGTTGAGTGTTGGGGGATACAACACACACTTTTCAATTCCCCTTTAGTGAGCTGGGGTTAACACCACTTGATTGGGTAATGTTGACATGATCGAGTATTGTTTTTGAGGTTGATATTACGTATAACCAATTCAAGTACAATTTAAATTATGTCCCTGAGAATTTTTCCTAGAGATAAATGATCCCTTAGTTTGTGAAAGAGAAGATATCCCACTTATTGGACTTCAGATGCAATTATAGTGGCATTTTTATGTAAATATTTCCAAAATAAAATACATTGATTGCGTCTAACGATGATAATAAACTTGCTGAAAAAATGGCAAAAGCCTTTTTTATGTATGTTTTCGGACAATTTTTCTTTTCTAATGCAAATAACTATATTGATGCATGAATGGTTAGCTGCTTTTGAGGATATTAATGCAGCTAACACGTATGACTGGGGTGGTGCCAATTTTGCTAAACTATATGTATCACCTAGCGGTTTAAAGGATTGCTACACCGGCTAAGTACAATATTATGTTGTGTCGTAAATTTCAAAATCATTTAAACCTGTTTGTTGCATTTAATGAGTATCAATACTATGGTATGTTTTTTTTTACTTTATGTTCAATGAAGAACTATATTAAGTTGATTATGTAATTCACAAAACCAACATTAATGCAACACATACCTGAATTAAAATTAAAATCCGAATAAAAAACTAAAACTACTAATCGTTTGAGATAATAATTAAGGTTTTAACTAATCCGGTGACGCTTTGGTTTTTTATACTTTGCAATATGTCCGCCTTTTGAAGTTGGATGTACTCTTTTGTTACTTTATCCATTTCAGAGATATTCATTATCATCGTTATGCGTAATTCTCCGTTTGTTTCTTTCTTTGCGTCAAGTTTTCTTGCTTTGCTTGTTTTGTCGTAAACTTTGCTGCAGACTCAACTTGTTTTGTTGCAAACTCACATTGTCTCTGCGCCATCTTCATTTGTGATTGTTCTTTGTAATGGGTATTGAAATTGTGTTTTTCTTTAATAATTACTTCCAACATTTCCTCTTGGGCATTGGATTTTTCTCTCCCTGTTTTCTTGAGTCGTTTCGCTTATTTTTTCCCCATCTTACGCTTATATGTATTAGGTATGTATCTTATAATTGTGTCTTCACTGGACTCGTCTTGAGCTATTTTTATCTTTCCGTGTCTCCCTCACCACTCCGAGAATCTTCCACATGTTGTTGGGAACGAACACAGATGTCGACCGTAGTAAATATTTTACATTATCTTTCAAAATTTGGTAGCACTCTTCATGCTTAAATTTTTGTCACCATTGCATTCCTTAAAAAGCTTCCTTATTGCTTCAATATGTTACTGTTTTAAAAACACTTTAGTGCATATACATTTAATTAATTATTAAGGGTTCCAAAAATAATGATTAGTTACCTTCAGAACTTCTGACCATCCAATATGATATTGATAGGTGTTATAAACACCTTAATTATTATCTATTGTTTATGCTTTCTTTGCTACTTTTCTTTTAGATTTTGTATCTTATGTTTACTTTTGAGCTTATCAGGTGCAATGGAGTCATTATGAGCAAAAGTAGGAGAAAACGTCCATTTGGAGGTAAAGGGCGAAAGGTCAATTCACAGGGGAGCATGCTAAGTTGCGCGAGGAGGTGACTGTCAGTTCTCTACAAGCCAAGCAAGCAAGCTAGCCCTTATACTAATGTACTGGGTGCCAATATCAATCTTAATTCCTACACCTACCGTAAAATTTAGAGAAACCATTACTCTCAAATCTCAATCAGATTTCGTATGAGATTCAGAGAGAATAAAGAGGATGGAGGCTTGCAGAGAGGAAGGGAGATGAGAAACAGATGGGGTTTGTGTTTGAATGATGGAAGTTAATGTTCTGATGTTGGATCAAAGAAAGGAGGTGATAAACTGTGCTGTTAAGAAAACAGGGAGAAGAAGATCCAGAGAATGAGGGTTTCTGAATCTGAGATAGAGAGGAAGGTACTCGTGCTATGAATTATGAGAAGATTCTGTGTTGTTGGTGTTGCCAGTGAAGAATTAGAGATGGTTTTTTCTTGAGAATCAAATTTACAGCAGAAATTGAAGGAGAAATGGTTTTAGGGTTCGAATAAGAGAAGAAGTGGTTGTTGTTGATTACAAACGAGAAGAATTTGGGTTTATAGTGATGTTGGTGACAGGCCGTGATATTGCAGCTGCAAAAGGAGAAGATGTTGGTGATGGATTACAGGACCTGAGATGATATGGGTTTGGTGTTGAATTAGTTGTTGGAATTGAGTTTTGTGATACTGCTGCCAGGGTCAAAGATGAGCTGAACTGGTGCTCTAGCTCGTGGTGGTTCTGCTGGTGACTGGTGGAATGCATAGCTTAAATGGATGTTGTGTTGGCTGGGAGATTGCAGAATGAGTTGCATCTGATCAGTTGAATCGTTGAGAAATGTTGGAGTTGTTTATGGTGGAATTTTGCAGGGAATTGGTTGAGGCACTGCAGGTTACAGGACTGGAGTTGTGTGTGAAATGCAATTGCTATTGCAGTCAAGAAGAAGATAGCTGATTGTGTTGCTTGTCATGAGTCTGTAATGGATGAGGAGCTAATGCTTGTTTGCCATGGATTGATGGTGGTTACAGTCAGGGGCTGGTGGTGTTGTTTAGGAGGAGGAGAAAACTGGTAGCTGTGAAGTAATGCAGCTGAAACTGAGGTATTGCAGCTGTGAATGAGAGTAGCGCAAGGAAGCTGAGGTAATCGAGGTTATGCTCAGTCTTGCACCTGTAATGGACTGAGGCAATGGATGGTGCAGTTGTGCGATATAGCAGAGATGATGATTCTGAGATGGAATTGAAGGCATTGATGGAGATGAGTAAATGGATAAGTTGTATTGTGATGGCAGAGATCAATTGAGCTGGTTGTCATCGAGTTCAACGCATGATGAGATATTGCAGGTGGTTAGGTGATGCTGCTGCTGCTGCTATAACAGATGAGAACTGATGCAGATAAGAAGAGGAGCCGAGAGTCGAGGTCAAAACACTGGAGTTGTAGTCGTGTAAGCAAGGCAGTGGTGGAATTGAAGCTACAAGGAAGTGATGCAGTTGCATGAGTAATGGCATAATTGAGTGAATGGGTTGAGCTGAAACGATAGGTGTATGCTAGGAATGTAATTGTGCAGGGATTGAGTTATGGAATGGCCTAAATTTGGTTGCGAAAACATGCCAGAAAACTCAAAACTCGGCAGGAGTCGGTTATGGCTGAGTCGACTCAGTGAGTTATCCCGAGTTGATGGAGAAGGACTTGGACTTGTATTGAACGGGTTATGCCTGCTAATGGGCTGGAATGTGGTGAGGCCTTGGTTGAGATTTTGCTACCAACAGGAGATATATAACCTCTCTTTTGGGTTTTATATGAGATGGATATCTTTACTTCTAATTTTGTTCTAGGGTTTAGAAACATGAAACTTCTTTTTATTCTTGTTATGAACTCCATGAGCATGAGCTAGAGTTTTCTATTGGTTATGGTATAATTGGATTTCACATAATATGCTTTTTGATATGATAAATTAGTTTTGTCTCCATATTATCGATTATGATTTACTATTTATATTGTTACATGATTTGAATGCTTGTTTGATCGAGTCGCGAATCGGTTGAGTTTGTTTTCATATCTATTGCTAGATTAGGATTTATTATATGCAAAAGTGATAAATTCCTTATTACAAGTAGCATAAATATGGTTATTGCTTGTAGTGATGCATCCTTGTAATCATATGTGAACCATAACCTTTGTTAAATCGGATTAGTGCTTTTACACGTTCGATTGCTTTGATTGGCCTGATTTCATAGAAATTAATGCATCTAGGGAATTAAACTTGATTAGTGCTTTTACACGTTAGGTTGTTCTCTTAGATAGAATTCATATTCGCATCTTTTAATGTGTTTGTTGATGACAAGAGGAAATTAGCGGGATATTCTTGCGATCAAGGTATCCTAGGGCCTTTGATAATGAGAGATTAAATATCAATTCTAGTTATTAAGACAAGAAAATATTAGTGAATGAAAACGAATCCTTAACCAATATCTTTACATCTTTGCTTTGTTTATTTTTCTTTGTTTGCTTTTATTTTAGTTTGCTTTATTAAAAATCAGAAAACCCCCCATTGTTTTATATAGGAAACCGAAACATATTGACAACCCAAGACCTCTCTGTGGGAACGATCCTTTCTTACCCTTGCTATATTATATATTTTGAGTAGTGAGAAAGTGTAATTTATTTTTGACGCATACGACAACGATCAAATTTTGGCGCCGCTGCCGGGGAGGCATCGGCTTGTTATATAGTTTTGGTTTCTTATTTTTACGTTGTTTTTAATTTCGTTTTGAGAATTGTGTTTCAGGTACTTTACTGAAATACAAACCGAGATAAGCAATGGGTGATGCAAATCGCACACTCAAGGAGCTAGCTTCTCAAAAGTTGGATCAACAACAATGGTGCATTGAGGCAACTTCCACATTTGATATTAAGCCAGGGTTAATCAACCAGATACCAAAGTTCCATGGATTTGCATGGGAAGACCCGAACAAGCATCTTATGGAGTTTCAATGGTTGTTGACAAACATGATACCTGAAGGGGCTGATGCAAATGAAGGAATGTTGCGTGCTTTTCCTTTCTCTTTACTCGACACAACTAAATATTGGTTATATTATGTACCACCTGGTGGTGTCACAACATGGAATGGATTGAATAAACTCTTCCTAGAGAGATATTTTCCTGCGTCAAAGGCTACTCAAATTCGCAAGGAGATTTGTGGGATTACACAAAGTGTGGGGAAATCGTTGTATGAATGTTGGGAACGGTACAAGAGATTGGTGGCAAGCTGCCCTCATCATCAATTCAGTGACACAGTGATTATTCTATACTTCTATGAAGGTCTCCAAGCAAGTGATAGGAATCTTCTTGACGCTGCAAGTGGTGGTGCACTTATGAACAAGACGGTGACACAAGCTAGAGAGTTGATTGAGAGTATGGCAGCAAATTCTCAACAATTTTCAAGTCGTAGTTTAGAGCCACCTATCAAGGAAGCTAATCAAGTTGACAAGATTTTTGAGTTACGTCAACAAATGAGCAATATGATGGCAATGATGCAACAAATTGCAGTGGTGGTTGTAAAACCATCACTCCCAGCTTACGAGAACGTAGAGCAAGTCAATGCTATTTTCTCAAATCAGCGGTTTGATACTTACTCCAACTCTTGATCAAGGATGGAATGACAACCTGAACTCTGGTTACGGTAAAGAGCAAGTTGCAAGTGCAAGTTATGTTTACAAGCATCCGAGTGAGTTCCAACAACAAGTGCAACAACCACAACAAGCACAAAGCCCAGAATTGGAAAAGATGGCTACTTTGGTTGGGACTCTAATTTCCGTGGTACAACAAAATCAACAACTAGCGGACTTAAATCAACAGAAAACGGATAATGCAATTAAAGAGTTACAAGCACAAGTTGGTGAACAACAACAACAACAATCAGCTCAAGGTCAAGGTTCCGATTTCCATGAAAAGATTAGCACCACGATGCAAGGCATCTCTACTATGTTTCAACAAAGTCAACAAGAGACCAAGAGTACAATAAAGGAGTTGCAGACTCAAATGAGTTCCATGACCGAGGAGATTAACCTGTTGCATGCACAAAATGGTGAGAAAATCCCTTCCCAACCTCTTAACCCAAGAGAGGGTGTCAATGCTATTACGTTGGGAAGTGGTACACAATTTGTGCAAACCGAAGTTACTGATTCGGGTAAAGAAGAAACACCAAAAGAACCGGTTTTGGAGGAAAAGAACGCTGATTTTCCTCAAACTCCCGAGGTAACTAATTCTAAGTCCAAACTTCTTGTTTCTACTTATGTTCCTCCTTTACCTTTTACCGGCAGGTTCGTTAAAGCTAAAGGGAAGTTGGAACAAGATGGAGATATTTGGGATGTTTTTAAGAAGGTCCAAGTGAATATTCCACTCATTGAAGTAATTAGGCAAACTCCTGGCTATGCAAAGTTTGTAAAGGAATTGTGCACTAACAAGCACAGGCTAATCGGTAATGAGGTAATGAGTGTGGGGGAGAATGCTTCGGCATATCTTCGAAAGAAACTCCCACCTAAATTGAAGGATCACGGTAGTTTTACTATTCCATGCACTATTGGTAAAACAAGGTTTACAAAAGCTATGCTAGATTTAGGAGCTTCAATTAATGTTATGCCTACTTCAATTTATGATGCTTTAAATCTTGGTCCTCTTAAGGAAACCGACATAGTTATTCAACTTTCCGATAGATCTAATGTTCACCCGAAAGGGATTGTTGAGGATGTTTTGGTGCAGGTAAAAGGATTAATTTTTCCGGTGGATTTCTTTGTTCTAGACATGAGTTATGCAAATGCATCCTCGTCTACATCTTTACAGTTGGGTAGACCATTTATGAGTACCGCTAGAACGAAGATTGATGTCCACAATGGTACCTTGACTATGGAGTTAGATAAAGAGGTCGTTCACTTCAACATCTTTGAGGCGAGGAGACACCCAAGTAGCATTAAATCAGATTTCCATAATGTGTTGGAAGCCGGCTAAGGCATAATAAGCAATGAGATAGTCGGGCTGACGACTTTAAGCCAAGCACTACATGGGAGGCAACCCATAGGTTTTGTATCTCTTATCTCTTATTTTTTCTTGTTTTGATTTTTTTTTTTTATTTCTTATCACATATCATATGGGATTTCCCACCTTGACTTTCTTTGGACGATTCAATTTACATTGAGGACAATGTAAAGTTTAAGTGTGGGGGAGTGGTTAAGCATTTGCATTGCATTGTAAATTTTTCATAAATTTTCAACTTTTTTGTGAATTAGTGCATGAAAAACTCCAACTTGTAGTTAGTTTAGAGTCACATAGTATACATGTCGCTAAGATTACATCGAGATTCTCACAAGAGTGAATCGAGTTTCTTACTTATATGAGAGTTAAAGTTGGATTTAACCATGCCAGTGGCAAATGAGGTGCAGAATGAATTAAATCATATTTCCATAATGTGTACCCGGGAACTATAGTATGCGTACACGTTTGCATACTGATTTCAACTGAGTTCGGTCGTGAACGACAGTATGTGTACACGCTTGCATACTGGCAGACAGACCAAGTCCGGAACTCTAAGTATACGTACCCGTTTGCATACTTGAGTGGTTAAGTTATAAAATCGGTTAATCATGAACAAATACATTTATATAATAAGGAATGAAATCTTTGCAAACCGTGGCTATAATGTTCATGAATTGATTCAAGTGAATCAAATCCAATTTGGTTCAATTGTGTCTTGTATACTTCTATGAGAATATAAACAATTGAACAACTCTATGAGTAACATAACTAGTTTCATTTGAGTCATTTGAACTAGATATGTTAAGATGAACAAGGTTGAAATGAAAATGTTTATATGGCTAACTTCGGTCAACTATTGTTGAGCCAACCAAGTGTACATGTTTAGGTACGGTTACCTATATCTAAATGAAGGTACATTTCATTTGTGTGTAACAAGATAAGACCATCTAACGGTGGAGAGATATTGTTTTGGTTTTAAGCAAACTTAGATTGAATCTTAAATCAGGTTTTCATCTAATAGTGAATATTGATTGCTTTGTTTCTAAGCTATCAAACCCTGATTTGAAGACTATATAAGAGAGAACTATAGCAAATGGAAAACCTAATCCCCACACCTCCTATGTGATACTAGTTGCATCTAGAGTCGATTCTCCTTTAACCTAGGTTTTTCCTAAAATCCTTATAACGACTTAAAGACTTCATTCGGATTCTGAAGCCAGACCCAACTATTTTCTCTGTAGTTGCGTGTTCTGATATTACTTGTTTTATCGTATTGAGTACTATCTTCTCTAAGATTTGCTCGAGATTTATCTCTGATAGGTAAGATTTAAAACTAGTCACAAACACCTTCGTCTCATCGTTTGTGATTCCACAATAACTTGTTCTACTACCATATAGTTAAGTTATTGTGAGGTGATTGATATTTCTAGGGTGTTCTTCGAAAATATAAGTCTGGTATATCAATTGGTTCCTGTGCACCTTGATTTATCAAAAGACAGAAAAAAACCTTGTAGGTATTTTTGTGGGAGACAGACTTATCTATCTAAATAGACTTTTCTGTGGGAGACAACAGTTTTGTTTATTAAGTCTTCGACTTTGTGTCGTAGCAACTCTTAGTTGTGGGTGAGATCAGCTAAGGGAATCAAGTGCGTAGAGTCCTGCTGGGATTCAGAGGCGTAAGGAATGCGACTGTACCTCGATCAGTGTGAGATTGGTTAGGGCTCAACTACATTCCAGTCCGAAGTTAACTTGTAATAGGCTAGTGTCTGTAGCGGCTTAATACAGTATGGTGTTCAAAGCTGGACTAGGTCCCGGTGTTTTTCTGCATTTGTGGTTTCCTCGTTAACAAAATTTCTGTTGTCTTTGTTATTTCTTTTCCGCATTATATTTGTTTATATAATTGAAATATCACAGGTTGTGCGTAACTTCAATCAATTTGTGAATCTGACCTTTGGGTTGTTGATTGAATTGATTGACACTTGGATATTGGTTTCTGATACCGTCCAAGTTGTTTATTATATTAATCAGGCTCACGGATTTCTATTTGTTTGATTTGTTGATTACATTAAAAAACAGAGATATAACTCATGGATATATTTCTTGATCGAGCTCGCTTTATTAGTTGGTGATCTCAGAATTATATTGGAGTTAGTCCATACAAATTTCCTAAACGAAATATTGGGTGTGGTTGTTATACCCCCGCTTTTTCATAATCAGCACCACAGGGTTAGACGGATGTATTATTAAGAACGTCAGGTAGGGTGTTGATTATATCTATGCCTGGCGTTTGGGTGTTCATTTACCACCAAACAGTTAGCATATTATGTTTAGTTTTTTTTTTTTTTTTTTTTTTTTTTTCGATAAATAGATATATATGCATTAAGAAAAAGGCTAAATACAAGACAGTTTAAAAACAACCACCCAGCAGCGGAACAAGGGAAAAAAAAAGGAAAAAATAAAACCCGAAGCATAAACCCCTAAGAGCAGTTCCTATGGCAATGAACAAAAATAAAAATTTGTTGAGCCACGTGGATGAACAAATTGCATTCTCCACGATGGGAAACAAGGCAAAATGAACAAATCTTATATTTTAGGGTCCCACTATTGATTTTATTAACATAAATTAATAAGAGTTGGGTCCCACTAATGATTTTATTTATATAAACTAATAAGAGTTTGGTCCCATAGATTATTTAACTAATAAAATAAATAACAAAAAATAAACCATAATTATAATAATCAGTTTTTGGAGAGAGAATATGTGAGGGGCGACATTCCTTCTGACTCCGCGTCTATGGCACGATCGCGCGTCCTTACAACAAATGCGCGCTGGATGTTCCAACTCAATGTTCAAATCAACAGATTTGTTGATTTGAACATCCATTTTTCATGTTTGTTCATTCCATAGTGGGAGCAAAATGAACAAACTTTGAGTTTGTTCATTCCATAGGAATTGCCCTAAGGAAGCTCGAAAAACAAAGTTTTCCAGTTCACAATTACATCCTAGAGACTAAAATCATGAACGACAGGAACCACAGTAGCCCAATGAAAGGTATTAATCTTCGAATCAGTAATAACAGCTGCCACATCTCGCTTCTTACCGGTGAAACAATGTGTATTTCGTTTGGTTCAAATGTTCCAGCAAATGGAAGCCGGAATACGCTTCCATATCTCCTTCTCAGCGACAGTATCAACATATGGAAACCAGCTTTTGAAAAGCTCCAGCAGCGAGAAGAAAGAAGGAATTGGAAAATTAGTCTGCGATAAAAAGTACACCCAAACCTGACGAGTGAAGGTACACTCCCAGAAAAGGTGACTGCAAGACTCCTCAACCTGATTACACAAGTAGCAAAGACTCAAAGTAGGATTGGCCGCAAGTGGAATAACATCACAGTTTCTTCTCAAAAGGTTATCTATGGTAGGCATCTTTTCAAGGACCATTTGCCACAAGAAAAACCCAATTTTATGAGGCCACGCCTTGGACCAGATTTTTTTGCGAGGAAAAGAACTATTACTACCTAAACCCATAGTGTTAAGATATGCAGACTTCACTGAAAAACTCCAGTTTTATCTCCAACCCACACGAGCTCATTTTCTTTATCAGGGAAGAACACCACTATATTTAAGATAAAAATCAAGTTAGTGAATTCAATTATTTCCTCATCGTATAAACGCCTACGAGAGATATCCAAATTCCAATGTCAACCAGACACGTTAGGCTCAAAGATCTGGCTAAGAGAACAGTGTTTGCTGTTTGAAATCTCATATAACCTTGGAAAGGCTACAGATAAAGGACCTTCCAAACACCATTTATCTTCCCATAAACGGATTTTATTACCTTTGCCAATTTTGAATTGAGAAAGCCTTGAAGAACTCATCACCCACCTTAGAAATGTTCTTCCACAGCCTAACTCCATGAGATTTATTTGGAAACTTAGTTCTCCACCATAAATCCGCAAAATCGTATTTTTCGAAAATAATCTTTGCCGACAAAGAATTCCTTTCTTTCCCAAGCCGCCACCACCACTTCTTAAGAAGAGACTTGTTAATTGCGCTGACGCAGCTAATGCCCAATCCCCCACTGTCTAACGGTTTACGAACTTTGGACTATCTAACCCAGTGGATTTTCTTCTTGTCTGCCTAGTTATGCCATAAGAAATCTCTAATAGTTTTTTTCGATTTGATCCACTACAGATTTTGGAGCCATAAAGAGAGAGAAATAATAAATTGGCAAGTTTAATAACACACTTTTAATCAAGGTTAACTTACCAGCTTTAGACAACGAGCTCCTCTTCCAAAAATATAGTTTTGATTTGCAAATTTCAACAACTCTATCCCACTTGGACTTGGACAGCTTTTGCTCGCCTAAAGGCAGCCCAAGATAAATAGAAAGAAAAGCTTCGTACACACAACCAAAAACAACAGCCAAATTGTCCAAGTTTGTCACCTCTCCGACAGCAAATAAACGACATTTGTTGAAATTGGTGCACAGGACAGAAGCGAACTAAAAAACAAGCAAATAATATTTTAAGAAATGGACTTGTTCCAAATTAGCATCAAGAAAGACCAAGGTGCCATCTGCGAATTGCAAATGATTAATGATTGCTACTCGGATGACCGCATATTATGTTTGCTCCAAACGTGACATGTATTAGAGAAAAAATTACAAAAGAATGTGGTGATTTACCACTAGCTGCAAATGTAAGTTGTAATGTTTTTGCGCTAGCATATGTTATTACCGCTTGAATCTAGACGCACATTCTCTATATAAATATAGAGTTTTTTCGAACGCTCTCATTAACCGGAGCTTCTGGTTGATTCTGACCCCACCATTTCATTTTATTATAATTTACAATATATTTTGGACAATCGCATTTAAGAAAAAAATATTGCCTAATACAACTAAATTTTACAAAATCTTATAAAGTACCCAATAAATTGAAAGAAAATCGCTTAAGAATCATAATTAGATCCTAACATGAAAATATAAAAATAAATAATTAAAAGAAAATTAAGTTTATACAATAATCATGATTGAACTATTAAAAAAATTATGCATCATAATATTCATCACAGAGTTAAATCGATCACAATTAAAAAATAAAATGTCCAATGTCCGATTATGCTTCTTAAAATTAGACTAACATTAGTTATAAGTCAAGCTACTTATAATTAAATTAATTCTAATCACACATTTTTACATAACAATCCAAATGAAAATAAAAGATTATTCATCAAACACTTAGATGATCAATGATTAAAGTTCAAATAAAAATACCTGTTGATGATCAAAGCGTACTTCTTCCTCTACGCAAAAATTAACAAACCCTGTCATTAAATAATTAAAATATAATATTAATAAAAGAAAAAAAAAATTAAGAAAACTTTAAACATCAATCAATTTAATAGAAATTAACCAAAACCTTAAACAACAACCCTAGCAAAAAAAAAAAAAAAAAAAAAAAAGTCAGGAGAATTTTCACTATTATTTTTCTTCATATTAAATACATTCAAGAAAACGAAAAATAAAATAAAATACCATTCTTCATATTAGTTTGCATGTTCGCCATGAAATTTTAAATTTTTCTCCCTCCATATCTACCAACAAATGGCATACGGAAGTAACTTTCATATTGTTAAACTTTTCTTCTAAAAGTTTGAAATATTTCAGCTTCTAAGGTGCTCCTTAAACTGATGGTTTGCAGACGATCATTAACTGTTGGTTTTTTCTTCTCAGGCGATCATTCCCGGTGATTGGAAACTCATTACAATCACGGTTTCACCATGGTTTCGCCTCGTTTGATTGTTGTTTTGGTTTTCCCTTTGTTTTTTATACCACGATTTTCCATCGTTTACCCTGTTTTCCCTTTCGTTTGCTTTCTTTGCGGTGTTTTTGTAGTTAGGGTTTCTGCCATTTTTCTTTCAACTAAGGTTTTAGCTTTGTTTCAATACCTAGGGTTACTCGGTCCCGTGCAGAGTCCTCGTCTCAGGTAATCACTTCTCCTGGGACATCATCATTACCCTCTCCTTTGGCAACAGCAGTCGACTCTGACAATGTTTGTCATTGTCCCTTCAAGAGTATCCATGGTCATTACGATGGAGTCCATGGAAGGGGTTATGTCAAGGGGTCTTTTGTAAAGCACCTACACGACAAGCACTTGTTCTCAGAAGCCAGCAAAAACAAAGTTAGAGATTTGATTGCTACAGACTTGAATGTTTATCGCGGCATGGAGAAGGTCCTCTGCAATTTACGTATGTGGATGTGTAGTAGATGTATGTACGTGCACGCTTGGACTAAGTCTTGTAAGGGGCGTGTAGGAGATGCTCACTACTGCTTTCCAGGGCCCTTTAATGGAGAGGAAGCAGACTTCTTAATTCATGGTTTGGTTAAGCCGGGGGAAGCGCAAAGCTGGGTGCACTGTCTATTTATGTGCAACTGGAGGGCGACTATCGCAGTGCAAAATGGTGTGCAGACTGAAGTACAAACTGTTCAGGTTGAGGATGTACTGCCTGTTGCTGGTGGTTCAGAAGGGGTTAGCAATGGAGATGCTGAGTTCCTCTCTACCGATTTGCTAAATGCTGTTTACCAGCGACAAATACCCACTGTTTCTTGCATCCCTCACAAGTGCAGGCTTGCTTTTTCGAGAGCTCTCAAATCCTGCCTTGATCGGGTTTCAGCAAGTCCTTCCACGATGACAGGTTGGCTTCGTTTGTTGCTCCTTCCCATATGCACACTGTCGCTTTATCAACCAAAAAGTTCAGCTGAAAGGAAGTCGAGTAATCGCAAGAAACTACAGGTGGTTGCCATCCTCGAGGCTCTTAATGTATGGAAAGAACCTAATGGTTGCTATACCTTGGTGAATAAGCTTCTCCAGCAGCCTTTACGTTGGGGGTCCAAGAAGTCTGACGACAAGAAGGCAGTCGAGAAGCAGCTTGCAGCTAACATTGTTGCTTGCCAACGGAAGATTAGTGCAGGGCATTTTGCAGCCGCGATACGTGTCTTTGTCCTCTTCGAGCGTCGCACCCTATGAGGAGAAGACTTATGCCGACTTGCTCGACAAACATCCTTTAGCACCCCATCCGGAGGTTCCATGGACAACATCACTTTCTTGACCCCATTTTTGTGGGTTCCAAAGCTGTTTTGGGGGCTATTAAAAGCTTTCCGGAAGGGTACGTCATGTGGTCGTGATGGATTACGAGCGCAGCATTTAGTCGATGTTCTTAATGGAGCGGCGGCAGCAGTGGCAGATGGTTTACTTTTGTCTATTTCTGGGGTTGTCAACCTTTGGTTGGCTGGACAATGCCCTAGTGAATTAGGCGAATACATTGCTAGCGCACCTCTGACACCTTTGATTAAGCCGGGAGGAGGTCTTAGGCCCATTGCTGTTGGTACGGTTTGGCGCAGATTGGTTTCCAAGGCGGCTGCCTTTGCTGTTGGAAAGGACATGACCTCTTATTTAGGAGATTACCAATTCGGGGTTGGTGTTCCTGTGGGAGGGGAAGGCATTTTACACGCTGTAAATCGCCTTTTAGAGGCAAAAGGCCATTCAGATAAAATGTCAATGTTGCTAATTGACTTTTCTAATGCTTTCAACATGGTGAGCAGAACTCAGCTCATTAAAGAGGTCCGCCTTCATTGTCCAGGTATTTCTCGTTGGGTATAATTTTGCTACTTGCGTCCGGCTAAGTTGTATTATGCCCAATATATTTTGTCTTCTGCTCTTGGGGTGCAACAAGGTGACCCCCTCGGTCCCTTGCTATTTGCTTTGACTCTTCACCCCTTAGTGAAGTCTATTGCTTCTCGTTGCACTCTTGATTTGCATGCATGGTACCTGGATGATGGTACAATTGTTGGGGATACTTTAGAGGTAGCTAAGGCTTTGCGTATAATTGAAACTGAAGGACCAGGCAGGGGGTTACACCTCAATATAAAGAAAACATAAGTTTTTTGGCCTTCCCTCGATCCCAGAAGTATAACAGATGGTGTTTTCCCCTCAGATATTGGTAGACCTTCTAAGGGTGTTAAGCTTTTGGGTGGGCCTGTGAGTTTGGATTTGGACTTCACCAGCAACATGTTGTTGAACAGGGTGCACAAAACTGTTCAATTAATGGATGCGATCAAAAAACTCAAGGATCCTCAAAGTGAGATGCTTTTACTTCGCAACTGTGCTGGTGTGTCGAGACTTTATTTTGCAATGCGAACTACCAATCCTGCTGCTCTACAACCTGCTACCGATCTTTATGATGACAAGTTATATCAGTATTTGAGGCTTCTTATTACTGGAGATGGCGCGGGTTTTGGTCCTTTACAAAAGAGATTAGCTACCTTGCCTATCAAAGATGGTGGACTTGGCATTTATACCATGGCTGACACTCGTGCTTACTGTTTTCTTGCTTCTCAGAGCCAGACTACTTCAGTGCAGAAAGTGATCCTTGGTGATTTATTTTCAACAGACAGAGGTACAGCTTATCAGTTGGCTCTTCAGACCTTTACCCAGGTATGTGGATTACCGTCTACTTATTGTGTCGATGATTCTGCCCCCCCTTCCATGCATTCCCTGGCAGTAGTTTATTTTGACGCAGTCAAGAAGCAAATCCCAGACCAATTTCATATGTCTGTTAGAGATTCCGCACTATGGAAATGCAACCGTTTCAAGCATGCCCAAGATTATCTTTTGGCGGTGCCCATTGATGGGCTTAATCAATGCCTCGGACCTCGACAATTTAGAGCGGTGCTTTGTTATCGTCTTGGTATCCCTCTGTTTGTTGACAATAGTTTATGCCCAAGTTGTAACAAACCTATGAACGCTTTTGGAGATCATGCGCTTCATTGTGCTAAGGATATTGGATATAAGTTTCGTCATGACGTCGTTCGTGACGTTGTCTTTGATATTTGTTACAAAGCCAATGTGCCTGCGC
The DNA here is from genome assembly GCA_023531295.1 of Papaver armeniacum. Lineage (NCBI taxonomy): Eukaryota > Viridiplantae > Streptophyta > Magnoliopsida > Ranunculales > Papaveraceae > Papaver > Papaver armeniacum. Next base: position 8,065 of record JAJJWW010008767.1, on the reverse strand, counting down.
GTAAGGAGGTTTCTCTTGGTCTTCGGTCAGATGATGGCAAGGACCTGAAGCCCGCTGATATCCTCGTTCTCAACTGGGAAGATGGGAAAGATGTTTGCATGGATGTTACAGGTGTCTCCCCGTTCACTGGTGATGGCGTCCGCTCCTTTGTCCCTGGTAAGGCTATTTCTGGTGCTGTTTCACGTAAACATACCAAATATTCGGACAAGTGTCTTTGCACATGGGTATGGGTTGGGTGTTCTGGCTTTTTCTACCTTAGGAGAACTTGGTGAGGATACTTTAACTTTTTTCAAGCGTCTAAAGCATTGTTTATTTAGCAATGACGCTAGTAGTGGTGTAGGTAGATTCATTTTTTTATAGATTAGGCATTGCTATTCAAAGAGGAGTTGGAGCCCAGCTTGTCGCTAGGTTACCAACCAAAAGCTTTGTTTGATATTATTATTGTATCCCAAATTCAAGATATGCTTAATATTTTTAATTTTTTCTGACAAAAATATATCGAGAAAATAAATGGGCTAAACAAAAATGTAAGGTTTTAGTAACTGGAAGATATTTTCATTATTACTTTGCCCCAAATATTGGGAATATGAAAAATTTTTATATTTTAAATACGGATCGATATTGTTTCTTAAACAGAATCTTTTCATTTAAGGAATATGTGGTATGGTGTGTCTCTATATAAAGTGTTCGATGTTGTAGTTGCAGGAATTCCCACAACACACCCCATGTAATATTTTCTAGATCTAAACCTATTTCATAATCCAAATAAAGATTAAAGTGCTAAAATTCTAAAGATGGACACAAGGATTTTTTACATGGTTCGATCAATGTGATCTACATCCATGGTTCTTCACTATGATTGTTGAATTTACATAAGTATTACATTTAGAATCTCCATTAATGGATATTTTGTATAGCTCTAGATTTAGTTTTTATGGAAGAAGATGATAAAGAAAATAAAGTCTCTCTACAAAAATGTGTCTCTCTCCAAAAATATGTATCCTCTCATTTACAAAATTGTGTCCATCCCTCCATTCTCTCTCCTGCTCTCCTCTTTATATAGGTGTTTACATAGTGGATGACAGCTCATACATAGTGGAGTACAGCTCATATTCCCCTTCATTTTCGGATCCCCTGCTACGTTCTCTCAGACTCTCTTTATAATTTCGCAGGCTCACTTTATAATTTCGCATGCTCTCTCTCTCAATCATTCTCGCAAACTCTGCTACATTCTCGCAAATTAAGGAAATAATTGAATCTCGCACGCTAAGAAAATATGTTGTGCGATATTTGAATCCTACATCTTGCCTCTTTTTTCTTGAATATTGCTTGAAGAGCGATCTTTAAGAAAAAATCCGTTGTTGTAGTAGTCTTTGATCTTTGTTGATGAAGGAACGAGCGAAAGAATACTGGACTTCAAAAGTACGTACTTGCCTCTATTCTTTTGTGAAGTTCCGAAAACTTGAGAAGTAACTAGAAGTATCATCTTTTGAAGTATGCGAAGTATGAATTATCCTTGAAGAAGTATAAGAAGTACTCAATCCTCGAAATATAAGAAGTATCCGTCTTTGAATGAGAATAATAAGTATTGCCTCTATTCATGCGAAATTATTACTCCATTTTTGGTGAGGATTCTTGTTGTTCATTAGTGAACGTCCACTTTGGAAATGATTCTTGCCGAGAAGATAAAGAACATAAAATGTTTTCTTGGTAATCCATAGTCGCCTCTGTTCTTTATCTATGAAGGTAGAATCTTTGAGAAAGTGTTGAATGAGCGAATTGTTTCTTTATTCTTATCTTGCCTCTGTCTCTTGTTTTGTGCTCATGCGATAGTATAATCTCTTCAAGTTGCTTGTAATTTTTCTTATAATCGAGCGTAATAATTACATCTTGCGAAATAATCACATTCTGCGAAATTCTGACACATTTTGCGAAATCCTGAATAATCCTGTGAAATTCTGAATATTTGTGCTAATATAATGCTTATGTGATGATTATGTTATGAAATGTGTATGCGATGTGTATGCCATGAAATGCTTATGCGATGCTTTCATGATGCAAGTGTGATGCTTATATGATGAGAATGCTTATCTATTGCAATGTATAGCTAATTTTTGTGTTACTTAGCTCATTTTGTCGCATTAAAATTGATGTAGCTTTAAATCGTTTCCATTCTTCATTTCTCTGATTTTGTCTATATGCATTCCTCTTCGCGTATTCTTGTTCCTCGCGAGTTCTTACTTGTGCTTCATCTTTCCTTATTCCTGCATTATTAGTATCTTAGAATAATATGATCATAATATCAAGTGTGAGGCATTTTCATTGCCTCAGTCTCATTATCATGTACATGTTCGCAAGTTTATCATGTAATCATTTTCCTAAGCTTATTTGCTTACTCATTTTCTTATGTGGTCTTATTTTGCCTTCCTAGTTAAAGGTCTTATTTTCCACCTCTTGTCATTGCGACAAAATCGCAGGCCGTCTTTACACTTTCATGTAATGACCCATTGATCTTGTCTTATCATTTCTCTAGTATTATTGCCTCTGCAGGATGTTTTTCATGCGACAATATGGCATGCCTAAATATTCTTGCGAACATAAAGCCCCATGACATTGCCGTCTTGCGATGAAATCGCAGGACGTCTTTACACTTTCATGTATTGACCCATTGATCTCGTCTTATCTTTCTCTTTTGTATTATTGCCTCTTCAGGATTGTCGCACAAATATGAAAAGCCTAAATTTTCTTGCGAAAATAAAGCCTCATGACATTTGTGTCTTAAGACACTTATCAGCTCCCTAATGGAGGGTGCCACCCTTATCTTCCCCTAGTTGCCCCTTCAAGGAGACGTACTTCTGCCATACAAGGCTAGCTCCTCCCATCCGGTCTTAACAACAACCGGTTGTTTTCGCAGCCTCTTATCCCTTTTGCCTATAGGGCTTATGGTTACGAGACTGCACCCTAAGTGGGGTTTTCTTCGGTAGAGTGCGGATAAGCCAAGACTTGCCAAGAATGGCCGAGACACTTCAAATGCCCCAGGCACTCTTGGCTCAACCGTGTACCTCGACGCCTTGATCAAATGCTGACTCCTTAGAAGAGACCCTCGGTCGTCCAACCTAAGTCATAAGCTTACATTGAAAATCCAAGGTACCTCTCCTGGATGGGCTTTATTGACCCCAAATCTCCATGACTCAGGTTCCAGGGGCGGTGCAACCTTTTCCCTGAGCAATGCAACACATACCCCCTTCTATGACGCACTTTAGGTCTTACATTTGCCTCTTGTGAAATTTTATTCGCGAACTAGGGTGTACGCCATATAGGTTCGTCCCATTCTGATCTTAGGATTTTTATGGATCTAAGATCGTCTCTCGCGAAATTATCGCATGTCTCTATTATCTCTGCGAAATAATCGCATATCTTCATTATTTCATTTCTGTCATTTCTTTCATTCATTTTTTCATTCTCATAATATCATATCATTTGAAGCCAAGTAAATATTCAAGAGAAATTCTAATACATTGTAATTCTGGAATTTTTGAAGTTGTGAAATCTTTATAATTTTGCGATTGTATCGCGTTTTGTGATTCAAATCAAAAATCTTTTATTTTCTGTAAAAGAGATATTCTAGAGAAATATATAAATTGAATTTTCTCGGTTTTCTGTAATTTTGAAATCTCGAATTCTTTGTAATTTTGAAATCTTTGTACTCTTGAAGTAATCTTTATAATCTTGCGATTGAATCGCTTTTTGTAAATCAAATCAAAAATCTTTTTATTCGTTCTTAGTATAAAGTAAAGTGTTCAAGGAAGTGGTACTTATCTTTCATGTGAGTCGTTGTTGTTATTAAGGAAGTGAATAAATGCCTTGAAATGTATGAATTTCGCTCAGCAAAAAGAAGTGTGAGAAATGAGATTTGAACCCTTAACCTGCCTCTTGCATATTCTCGCACCATACCAACTATTCTAACCCTCTCTTGCGAAATTAATTTGCGAAAAAATCATCAACTTTCTTCAGTGCGAAATAATCAAAGTCCGTGCGAAATTTCGCGTAACAAAAATAAATGTGCGAGAAGCAAGAATTGATCCTGCGACCTGCTACTTGCATTCACGCCTCCTGACCAACTGTGCAAGCTTCTTCTTATGCGAAATTATCGCACACTTGTTAAAACTTGTCTTCCTCCGGTAGTCTAAAAAGATGTGAAAATTTCGCAGAAAATAGGAATTGAACCTGCGTCCTCAAGCTCATTGTCTTCACCTTTGACCAACTTTGTTGGCTTCTATTTGCGAAATATCTGTGCGAAATAATCACTTACTTTCTTCTGTGCGAAATTCCTTTGTGAAATATTCATGCGAAAAAATATACACGTTCGTTGGGATTTGAACACGCGACCATGAACTCATTAACTTCGCAGATGACCAACTTTGCTGCCTCTTGTTTGCGAAATAATGAAACAATATTGCGAAATTATTCATTTTTTCGCCCTCTGTAAAAAGAAGAAAACTATGCTCGCAAGCGAATTCGAACTTGCGACCATGAACGCACATACTATTCTCTTGACCAACTGTTCAAGAACCTCTCTGCGAAATTAACGCACAACTTTTTTTCTTTATTCTTTTATTCGCCACTGAAAATGAGAAGAAAATGAAAAATATGTATGTGTGCGAACTCGAACCCATGACCTATTGCTTATGCGCTCCAACTCAAACCATCTGGGAGAATTTCTGTTTGTGATAGAAATCACAGCGTCTGCCTCTTATCTTCTTTTCGTTTTCCTTTATTTCCTTCAACAATTTGTCTTTTGCTTTTTCTCCTGAACATGGAAATCTTCCATTGAAACTTTAGTTTTCTTCCCTGAATTTCACTACATCAACTAATTTTTTTTTTTTTTCTTACTCTTTTTTTTCTTCCCTGAAAGTGTGATTTCTCCCATGAAATTTCCATTTTTGAACCTAAACTTTGTAGATCTAGAAAAATATAAACAGTAATTAATCTTCTTGGAAACTTCTTGAACCAACAAATTACAGGAAGGATAAATCCTTTACTAATCCCTGTTTCTAGCGCCATTATGTAGTTGCAGGAATTCCCACAACACACCCCATGTAATATTTTCTAGATCTAAACCTATTTCATAATCCAAATAAAGATTAAAGTGCTAAAATTCTAAAGATGGACACAAGGATTTTTTACATGGTTCGATCAATGTGATCTACATCCATGGTTCTTCACTATGATTGTTGAATTTACATAAGTATTACATTTAGAATCTCCATTAATGGATATTTTGTATAGCTCTAGATCTAGTTTTTATGGAAGAAGATGATAAAGAAAATAAAGTCTCTGTACAAAAATGTGTCTCTCTCCAAAAATATGTATCCTCTCTCTCTTACAAAATTGTGTCCATCCCTCCTTTCTCTCTCCTGCTCTCCTCTTTATATAGGTGTTTACATAGTGGATGACAGCTCATACATAGTGGAGTACAACTCATATTCCCCTTCATTTTCGGATCCCCTGCTACGTTCTCTCAGACTCTCTTTATAATTTCGCAGGCTCTCTCTCTCAATCATTCTCGCAAACTCTGCTACATTCTCGCAAATTAAGGAAATAATTGAATCTCGCACGCTAAGAAAATATGTTGTGCGATATTTGAATCCTATAGATGTAAAATCCAAACCTTATTAGCCAGGTTCGTCCGGATTTCTTTTTCTTCTTGCGGTTTTTTTTTCCCTTATCATTTTGCCTTTTTTTGATACCGGAGATCGTATGCACCTACTGTAGACTGAGTTTTGCTCGATCATGTGAAAATAAACACACTGATTTTCAAGGTATAAACTCACTGATTCTTGCAAATGTGGTATCAAACACCATGGTTGTTTTTTGTTTTGCAGATCTAATCGATGCATCAAAACGAGTTTTTTAACTTCTATTATTGTATTGTCGCTGCTTCACCTTCTAAATCAGGAAATAAAGGTTCGTTCAATTTTATTATTGGTCTTTTTCATACGATTTTTATGTTTTTTTTCTTCTATTTTTCTATTTTTTATTATTAGTTGACTAAAATAAATAGATCTTCGGTAAGGATGTTTTTTCACAGCGTGTATTAAAAACAAGGGTGTATTAAGAAATCTTTGGTGTTAACGTCTGCATTTTTGTATCTCTTGCATTGGTGGTGTAATTTTTTAGTTAGAACTGAGTTGAACAAGATCAAAGCTAATGATTTTTTACTTTTTAACATGAGCTGATCCCTAAGGTGCATCGAGGTTGTGTTCTCTCTTGGTTGCATTTTTTTTTCACTACTTTACGTTTTATTAGGTTGTCTGATCTATGAAACGAAAGATAAGGTACATCTTAGAATTAGAGTAGATTTTTTGATTTTTGTCAGACTATTAAACTTAAAGTATATTAGACCTCTCTGAGGTAAAACGTCTTTTTCTACTATAAGTTTCTTGACTACTGCCTTCACTACGAGTTTCTGGACTACTGCAAATTGGATTAAGAAGATCAAGAACCCAATATAGGCATGAGATGAGAATGGCGAGAGCTTTTCTTTTACTCTTTATCACGTACCTTTGGTTGTTTTTTTGATTAGGGATAAATTTATTTGATTTTTTTGGGAACTACAATAGTTTATTGTTTTGATTTTTTTAGAAGTCACGATTGATTAGTTCCAGCTTCCAGCTTTTTTATTGTTTTCGTTTTTAGGATATTTTTGGTTTCTTTTAGTTCTGCACTTATTCTGCAATTTACTTGCTCGAAATTATTTCAGGACGTAATCAGGTGAAAGAGTAGATAGCATTTGGACAATGTATACATTATGGAGAGATAACAAAACACCCGCTCCAAAAAATCATTTACCGATTATTTTTCGACAGGTCTACCAGTTTTAAAATTGCTTTTGCTTGGGTACATTTGTACAAGAAAGTAATAGAGAATTGAAATATGAGTCTCAAGGCATCATTAGAAATTTGAAAAAATGGAAAAATGGTAAGTTATGCAGGCTAATATATCCAGAAGCTTTCTTTATGTTGCATAGAAAGGTAAAATGACAAGTTGGGAGGCCTTGCGCGCAATCAACATTTTCAGATCGAAAATGATAGGTTGATCGCGGGACGATAACACACATCATTGATGTCCAGGTAATTGGGTAAATGTAGTGGTTAAAAAGGTTAATTCATATGGGATTATCACCATATGAATGTAGCTCTTTGAAGCCCCGAATATTGATCAAAGAAATCAGAGAACAGGAAGGAGGGAGGCAGAACCTAGCCTCCAAAGAAAGAAGAGAAAGAAAAAAAAAAAAAAAACCAACATAACTTTACCGGAAAATGGGAAGAATATCTCAATAGCTTTATAAATCATCGGCGGCGGCGGAGTTCCACCAACAAGGATCAACAGCAGTAGCTCCATAGTTAGCTAAAACATTAGTACAAGCATCTCAATAGTCTTTAAGAATTATAATACAATTTTCCTAATGATTCAATAACCTCCAAGGAATTAAAAAAATATTAAAATTGCTAAAATAACGTTCATAGAATCACATTCGAACCAAATACCGAGCTTTTGCAGTTCTGAAGGCATGAATTGCACCCAAAAATTCAACCCATAAGTAGTCCCTACGCATTTCTAAGAACCACATCAAAGCTAGACATGGGTTGCCTAAGGAACAACCATGAACTTAATCTTTTTCTCAAACAAGTTGACATCGGGTAGGAAATGGGTCTCAAGAATACCCAAGGAACAACCATCCGCATTACATTTAACAACGTTGTGACTTCCATTTGACTATCTATCTCTAGCATCAAATTAAAAGATTTGTCTCGGAATCTGGCAACTCATTAAAGGGTTTTATGGACATGGATACAAGGGAGTTATTGATTTTGAGATTTTTTGAGATCAGTAGCAAGGATAATCTTTTCCGGTTGATGTCATCTTGGCTGAGATCTAATTTGTAACTCCCGTATCTTGGAATCATTGTGTTGTACGTACTGAGCTCTAATTAACAATCCATGCCGCGAAAACACTCTTCTGTAAAGCAAAAGTAGTTAGTTTGGTTGGAGGTAAGGATTGT